>JAWQFJ010011640.1:7500-12500 GCA_034096865.1 Theodoxus fluviatilis
AAAGAATACAGGAAATGCATCATGAAGTACCATCCAGCGTACTTCCTTAACTAATGTATTTGTAGAGACCATGCTATGAACAATAAAGAGAGATACCATTCGCTGAGCAAGAAAGGGGAAGGAAAAGACTAGAAAACCTAACAAATTGAAACACAAATCTGGAGAAGGATATGTGTGTTTGTGGACAGGACAAAGAAAACGTTACAGAACTTCAAAAATTGAACAGAAAATTCAGACGACATAACTAGGGAAGAAAAAAACGTTCAATGAGTAATAACATGCATGTGATCCAGGGTTCGGTGGTATGAGTAAAGTGTGAAAATTCAATATATTTCTCCAGTTTGATGGATAGTTAGTTCAGACAAACCAAAATGAGACGATCAGAGACAATGACTCAGACAATATTTACAGAACAAAAACGGTGATATAGTTTGTTTAATGCTTTATTTTATTAAAACTGGCACTACTGAGCTGAAAGAGATTGTCTTTCAGTGACAAAATAAAAATAATAGCATGATGATACTCTCTCTCTCTCTCTCTCTCTCTCTCTCTCTCTCTCTCTCTCTCTCTCTCTCTCAATACTTTTTGTCTTTTTGCTTTGGCCCGTCGTAGACGTTGAGGCAAAGCTAATGACGACATTGGGTTTATTTAAATATCTCTTTCTGTGAGAGAGACTTCCTCTTGACGATCACACGCATGCATCTGCTCACTCACATGTACATATACGTACACACATCAGCACGTGCGAAAGCACAACAACAAAATTGTGACTGCAAACTATTCAACAGTCACTTTTGAAAACAATTATGCAATTTCATCCAGTACACAAACAAACTTACTTCACAATTAAAGAAAAGTTTGTGAAATTGCGTTTATATTATCAAACAAAAGCGCAACAAATGTGGAGAAAACTGACCAAGCTACCTGACAAGAGAGAACCAATCAAAGAACAAATATACCGTGTTCGTACACACCACACTATAATTATGAAGCGATGGAAAGGTGGGGAACCTCTGTTTGTGAACATTGAAGGGTCCACTAGATTAACCATCTCACACTCATGAAAAGTCAACGTTTCTCTGAGATTCTAACCAACACTTTCCATGCGTATCACAGTGGTACAAGGACTAAACAATCTATCTATGGCATAATTGTAATCAATATTGTAAAATCTTTGGTGACTGACGACACATAATCAAAACGGAGCAAATACGTAACGGCAACTAAGAAGTGACAAAAACTAATGGTGTTTGTCAAACACAAAGATGGCGAGCAACGTACATCGTCGTAGGTTGATGGAATCTGAGATCATGAAATGCACACATAAGTGACATAAACTAATCTCGTCGATATTCACGACCTGTTTATCATACATGCAGCCGTGCACATTTCAGTACAGATCATTCGTGATGGCCGTGGAAAATGCTGGCTTTACATGCAATAATCTGAACCAATGAAATTATTCTCACAGAGAAAAAATATCTCGTCTGAATCAGTGAAATTATTACGGTATCAGAAAAAACTGTCTTCTTAACAAATGAAAGTACAATTTTAAAACATTGTCATTGGTTTGGCAAATTTTACAGCACCCGCCATAGCTAGCACTAGTATAGCACCTTCACTTGAACGCACGTGGGCAATACACTGTCGCTTTTGTTTCGATAGTGAAGTACAACTAAAGCTGTTTTCGAGGAACTAAACTTTCTTTCTCGTGATAATAGGCAGGCTGGTGAACTGCAAGTGAAAATGTGTTCACAGTGGCCACAAAAACCGGAGGTATTCGCTCAGAATTTATCTGCAAATTCAACTTTCCCATGTATGCGCCATTTGCATATATTTGATGAAAAGAAAATTCAAAGGATGATTACATACTTTGGCAAAAACCCGTAATTCGGGAAAATAATTATGTACTAATTATATTTACAGTTGTGTGTGTGTGTGTGTGTGTGTGTGTGTTCTGTTGTATTGTGCGTGTGTTTTGTATTGTGTGTGTGTGTGTGTGTGTGTGTATGTGTGCGTGTACGCGTGCATGCGTGTTGGCCCACTCTTTGCGAGTAGGGCGATCACACGGACACACAGATGCTATGGACTACAGATGACCACTACTTTAATGCTGTTTCAGAGGGAACACACAGATGCTATGGACTACAGATGACCACTACTATAATGCTGTTTCAGAGGGAACACACAGATGCTATGGACTACAGATGACCACTACTTTAATGCTGTTTCAGAGGGAACACACAGATGCTATGGACTACAGATGACCACTACTTTAATGCTGTTTCAGAGGGAAAATAGATACTCAGCTTTGGTTGAAGCTATGGTTTTTAGTGCTTTCCGTGTGTGTCGCCTAGGGTTTCTAGTCAGTCAGTCAGTCAGTCAGTCAGTCAGTCAGTCAGTCAGTCAGTCAGTCAGTCTTCCGTACCATTGATCGTTCGTTCATTCATTCATCCAATTATTCTAAGACTCAGTCAGTTACTCAGTTGCGAGTCTACTAGTCAATAATTCTTTTGATCGGTCTGTCGGTTGTTGATCAGTCGTTTGTTCAGTCGGTTGGTCGATCGTTGGGTTCAATCATTTGGTCAGTCAGTCGATCGGTCAGTCAGAAGATAGGTCAGTCAATCAAGTGGTTGGTCACCTACTTGTTCTGTCGGTCATTTACTCTCTCATTTGCTCGCTTATGGCTCCATTGCTCCTTAATGCAAAACAGTTTTCAAGACACGCACACCCCACCAAAACCCCACCACCACACCCCCATCACCACAACCCCCAACCCCATCCCCCTCAAACTGAGATTGACGTAGTTGTCTTGGTCATTTACGAACTGTTCTTCACTCTCTACCAATGCTCTCGTTAACACTCAATTCATTCTCGAAACTCTCGGGCTTTTCATCGCTTAAGTCGCTGAAGAAAATTGCCCCGACACGATTCCACACAGCGATACACCACACACAAGAATCACAAAAGAAGGCAAAGGTTCACAGTGAAGAGGCTTCGAGCTCCACTGAACTCTCTGGTCCAGGTAAAAGGAAACGGTTTGAGCACCCTTAAATGGGTGGAAATCGCTATACAAAAAAAGACCACTTTTACTTTTACCGTACCAATTTGACTGACACTATTCACTAAGTCAAGCGTCTTCACAATTTCGGTCATGTGACTAAGTGATCTTTCCCCTACAGTTAGGCGAATTAACATTCATCTCGTGACAAATTCCCTATGACGTCACGTCCTCGGTCACTTGGGGCCATGTCCCTGGTCACGTGACATCCCTCTGGTGGCGCGTCACGTGTTGCCATGGCTACGTGACTTGCTTTCCAGACGAGAAAGCTTGAGCAGGTTCTTGTGCACGTGCTGATCGCTGGGGTCCAGAACCAGCACGCGTTCATAGTGACGTCTGGCTCGGGGATAGTCCCCCTGGAAAGTGGACAGACATGGCGTCAAGCTGAGTGAGTGGAATGGCTAGTGATGGTAGTGGTGGTGATTGCAATCATGATGGCGGTGGTACAGACAGTGGTTGTTGTGGCGGTGATTGTGGTGGCGGGGGGTTGTGATGCTGCTAGTGGTGGTTATTGTAATCATGATGGGGGTGGTAGATATAGCGGTTGGTGGCGGTGTCAGTAGTGGTTGTGGTGTCAGTGGAGTTAGTAGACTTGATGGGGTAGTGTTAGGCAGTGGTGCTGAATGCTGGTGATGGTGATAGTGGTGGTGGTAGTGGTGGTGGTAGAAACGATGGTTGTTGTGGAGGTGATTGTGGTGGCGGGGGTTGGTGATGCTGCCAGTAGTGTTGGTGTCAGTGGAATTAGAAGACTTGATGGGGTGGTGTTAGGCAGTGGTGCTGAATGCTGATAATGATGATGGTGGTGGTGATGGTAGTGGTGGGGGTGGTGGTAGTGGTGGTGGTAGTAGTGGTGGTGGTAGAAACGATGGTTGTTGTGGAGGTGATTGTGGTGGCGGGGGTTGGTGATGCTGCCAGTAATGTTGGTGTCAGTGGAATTAGAAGACTTGTTGGGGTGGTGTTAGGCAGTGGTGCTGAATGCTGATAATGATGATGGTGGTGGTGATGGTAGTGGTGGGGGTGGTGGTAGTGGTGGTGGTGGTGGTGGTAGTGATGGTGGTAGAGACGATGGTTGTTGTGGAGGTGATTGTGGTGGCGGGGGTTGGTGATGCTGCCAGTAATGTTGGTGTCAGTGGAATTAGAAGACTTGATGGGGTGGTGTTAGGCAGTGGTGCTGAATACTGCTGCTGATGGTGGTGGTGGTAGAGACGATGGTAGTTGTGGAGGTGAATGTGGTGGCGGGGCTTGGGGACAGTGTCAGTGGTGGTGGTGTCAGTGGAGTTAGCAGACTCGATGGGGGTGGTGTTAGGCAGTGGTGCTGAATGCTGGAGGTGGTGATAATAGTAGTGGCACTGGTGGTGCTGGCAGTGGAGTCAGAAGATTCGGGGGGTGGGTAGATTTAATGAGGGTGGTGGTGATGGTGGCACTGGTGGCACTAGCGGTAAAGTTAGTAAATTTGATGAGGGTGGTGGGTGGTGGTGATGGTGGTGGTGGTGGTGGTGGTGGTGGTGGTGGTGGTGGCGATAGCGGCGGTGGCGGTGGTGGTGGTGATGGTGGTGGCGATGGTCATGGTGGTGGAGATGGCGATGGTGGCGATGGTGACGAAGGTGGTGGTGGTGATAGTGATGAGTGGTGGCGATGGTGGCGATGGTGGTGGTGGGGGTGGGGGGGTGGGGTTACGATGTTGATGGTGGTGGTTGTGGTGGTGGTGGTGGTGGTGGCAGCGGCGATTGTGGTGGTAGTGGTGGTGGTGGCGGTTACGATGTTAGTGATGGTGGTGGAGGTGGTACTGGTTGTGGTGGGTAGTGGCGGTAGTGGAAGGAATAGATTTGATGGAGACGGGAGTACAATGGCAGTGGTGATGAGAGATGGTTGTGTGGTTGCGGCTGCAATGATGCCGAGGAAGATGATGAGGACCACGATGACTGCGTGCAGTTGCTCC
>JAWQFJ010011642.1:12500-22500 GCA_034096865.1 Theodoxus fluviatilis
CCCGATAGAGTCTGATCCGTCGCAAGCTTCTGTGGCTCAGACGGACTTCCTTTCGTTAAAGTTCGCCGTGATTTGTATGATCAACATGGGAATTATTTGTTGGAACCTATTCGTTAACTGAATAGACAGTATTTTCAAGAAAACAAAATCAACGGCAAAAGTTGTTTGTATGTTCTCAAACACAGTTTTCTATGATGACGCTCGCTATGTCGATCTCATACACATTAACGAGATAGAGTTTTCAGATTGAGTTTTGTTTCGCCGTCCCTGTTTCACGATCGTCTCGGACGCTTTGACAAACTCTGCTGTAGAAGAACAAATGAAACCAGTCTGGAAAACAGAGACGTCCAACGCCCTTGAGATGAAAGGGTCTGTTTTCCAGCTCCAAAAGTGTCAGTCGTCAGCAACGAGTAGGACCGCGTACAAAACGCCCCTGCTGCGTGACGTCAAGTGCGGATGTTTGTCTGAGAAGCGAGAACGGAGACTCCGCAGTTTGCCACTGACAAGAGACAGGGGCTGATACTTAAGATGACAAGCTATGAGTTTGACGCCTCTTTTACAATCTCCACCAGAGACAGAAGTCACAGTCAGCCGCGCTTCAAGTCGACTCCGCCCGGCAAGTGCCGCGAAAGTTTTGGCGGGTCTTTGCAAGGGTGAGAGGGTGCGTCTGCCTCTTCTGGGGGCAGGCGGAGCTCGTGTCTCGCTCCCAACGATTCTGGCGGGTTTAGCAGGCGAGAGACAGGATCTCCGGGTCCTCTACGCACAGCCGGGGCCAGCGCCTCGTACCAGAAAGTTTTGGCAGATGTTTCGGGCGCGAAACAGAGGCAGCGGATTGAGCTGGCGTCCTGACTCCGTCTCCTGTCAGAATGCGCCTGCTCTGCTCTGACGCAGGGACACGTCTGTGGCTGCGGTGTCGCTGGTGACGTTTGCGTCCGCTGACGTTGCAAGCGTCCGACGCCGACAGACAGGCGAGCGCGCAGTGACGTCGGATGGAGGACGACGAAAGCAGTCATAGCTGTGCCCGCCCACCAAGTTCTGGCAGCGACGGCCTCGGAGGCGGTGCCACTATCGACCTACGGACAGACAGACCGCAGGCAGGCGCGTGGCGACGTCGACCAGTTTGCACAGTGGCCACCTGACGCCAACGGCAGCGTGGCTGAGAGGCTGTGTGGTGCAGCCAAAACTCTTGTCTGCCTTGACAGTGTCCCGCCCCGCAACTTCTCCTCTGGCGGAAGTCCCCTCACCCCAATCTGATGACAAAACTACAAAAGGTGCAGAAAGCAGCCTCCAGAGTCATCACAAAAACCAGGAAGCGAGAACAATTCCCTCCAGCGTTGCAGTCCCTCCGCTGCCTTCCTGTGTCCGGGAGAGTAAAATTGAAATTGGCCGTAATGGCCAACAAATGTTTTAATGGTTTGGCCCCGACGTATCTCCAATCCATTGAGCCACAGTTAAAACTCATTGCATACGCGTTAATGACATTGCTAAAAAAAACTTTGTATGCAGTGTGTTTGCAAGTTAAAACAAGTCACACAAACTCCAGTTTGGGATGATTGAATGTTTCATGTTATGAACCGTTTGGAGAGAAAAAAAGAAAGAAGAAGAAACATAAGCACTTTTTAGCTGAAGTGTAAGGTTTTGACAAGATACAGTAAGAAAATTGGGAAACCAATAAAAACGGCAATGCAACCATGTAAATCACCAGACCCCCACGGTCTGCTTCATCTTCCCTGCTGAAACGGCAGACAGCTCTGGACAAGGGACAGTTTACTGTGCTGAGAGTCTTGTCTGAAATGCCCCACCTGATCAACAGCTTTCATGTCCAAAGTGGCGCGCGTTTAGACAAGATCTGAAAACGTACACCTTTACCAAATGGTGCAAGTGACTCCTGATATGTGCACGTTGCGAGCGACTCAGTAGGAGTCGGAACCAACGCTAAACTGGTGGTGGTGGTGGTGGTGGTGGTGGTGGTGGTGGTAATGGTGATGATGATGATGATGATGATGATGATGATGATGATGATGATGATGATGATGATGATGATGATGATGATGATGATGATGAGGATGATGACGATTATGATGATGATGTTGATGATGATGATGATATTGATGCTGCTGCTGCTGCTGGTGGTCTCAGGACTGTGGCAGCTTCGTCTTCCCTCCCTGCATCATCCTTTGCATAGGCGTACATGTACATGCATATGAAAACCTCACCCTTTCTGCATCTTTCCTTCAGTGGTGTATGTAGAGTCCTCTCTCTCTCTCTCTCTCTCTCTCTCTCTCTCTCTCTCTCTCTCTCTCCTCTCTCCTCACTCCTCTCTCTCTCTCCTCTCTCTCTCTCTCTCTCTCTCTCTCTCTCTCTCTCTCTCTCTCTCTCTCTCTTTCTCTCTCTCTCTCTCTCCATACGAACCTCTACACCTCCTTCAGTACATTTAACCCGATCCGACTTATCTTGTTTATCTGTCCCCTCTTAATCAACCTTTACTCCTCTTCCTCCACACTTACCGGTCAGTGCCTTTTACAGTGTATGGCCATGATAAGTTCCTTTGTATCCTCTTCTCCTTCATCTCTGCTTAATAATTTCCTCTCTGCGCCCTCATATCATCTTTTCATTCATCCATTACTTCTATGAACCTGACTCATCCGACGGATTGTTCGTGTACCTCGCCCACTACACCTCCACGATCTTCTCTTTCCTTTTCCCGCCTCCATTCCTGCACCATCTCCAAACATATTCTCCTCCGCATGTGCCTTTGTTTAACTCCATCCATCGTGTTACTTACACCTACTCTGTGACTGATACGATTCTGCATGCTAGCGCTTGGGTAAATATAAAATTCAGCTTATACTCCGAGCGATAAACAAGTCAAAACACACCTGGCACAGGAAAGCGGTAGGGATGGAGATGGGGGCGGAGAAGGGGGATGGCGGGAGGTGATGGTGTAAGTAGCTGAGGATCAAAGGGTTTCGATTCGCCATCTTGAGAATGTCTTACTCCTTCTTGAAAGACATCCCACGCTACCGGAAGTCTGACGTGGATCAGTCCCAGAAATCTGATTTTGTAACAACCGCAGTTTCCGAATGAAAACCACGTGCAAATTGTGGAACGCAGGAAGCAATTAAATAGAACGGCGGGAACTTTGAAATAAAGGACTCGCGGCCCCACGACCACGATTGTATTGCAGCAACCACACACAATGTCTGTTTGAACCCAGTCTCCTTCACGAGCGAGTTGGGGGTAAGATTAGCCCCACCGCGAGTCCCTAGGCTATTGGTAGCAGGCGAATAGTAAGAAAAGTGTGACTTTACCTGCTTTTGTTCTCACTGGTTTTGGTGATTTCGTGATCAATGGCCCTACTTAACCAACAATGGCTTATTGGCGGTAAAACCTCATTCATTCATTCATTCATTCATTTGTTCGTTCGTTCGTTCGTTCGTTCATTCATTCATTCATTTATTCATTCATTCATTCTAAATTTCGTAAGCTAGGTTATCTTAATAATGTAATAATCGTCGTCAACGTTTGGGAACAATGCACTTCTTAAAAGGCACTTCCAAATGTGATTTGTACGTCAGCCTTTCCCACTTTGATCCGAATTGATCATTGTCGTTGTTAGAATGCAGCACACACGCCAACATATTTCTTTTTGTCATTGCACGCTGGAAATCTATAAGCCTTATTTATGATAAGTAGTTATGAGTTATTTGAATTTCTGATTTTTCATTGGCAGCAAAGCGTTTTTGCTATTTCAAAAGTCAATAATAAGAAATTCGCACAAAGCACACCACATGCACACGTATAAGAAGGTATTCAGCAGATTGAGGGACCATACTAAAATTATGTTGTTTTTGTTTATCAAAATTCTTATGTATTCTTAATTTTTAAAAAAAGAATTCGTGCTTCAACCTTTTATTAGTTATGTTTTGTTACCGTTATCTTTACTTTTTTATTTCATCGTGTGCGATCGCACACACACACACACTCATTAGCACGCGCGCGCGCACACACACACACACATACACACACGCACACTCATACGCACACACACACACAAACACATACGCACGCACACACACACACATACACACACACACACTCACACACATACACACACACACACATACACACACACACACACACACACACACACACACACACACACACACACACACACACACACACACACACACACACACACACACACACACACACACACACACACACACACACACACACACACACACACACACACACACACACTTCTCGAAATACACCCGCGGACAATAAAAGCAGAAACAAATCAGGACAAAAATTCATACCTGGATCTTTTCCGCATCACGCCCACAAGTCACCTGCCGCCATGGCTTGGCTGTCATGCATGTTTGTGGATACCACGACGCAGCGAGTGCGTTTGTGCCCGCATGAAAATGCCTTCCTTGCAGATATATTGAACAGAATGAGTGCATTTTTAAAATTTGAAACAGTTTCAGTCCTAATTTGAAAGCCTGCGTTCCCAGGGTAAGCTGCTTCATACGCTGCAGAAAATGTTGAATGAGGGCGGATCTTTTAAAACTCGCTCCTCTGCTATCTTTGGTGACCATCCGCGCTAATTGCATTTATCACGAAATACGGCGTTCCAACACTAATAGCAGGCTGCGCTATTTTGACAGTTTCTCATTCATTCTTCGTCTCCTGAGTAAAGACCCTTGACTGCCCCATCATGAATCAAGGAAAGACTGGCAGCAACACATCTGGCCAGGAGTGGCCCTCCAGAGATCGCAGAGCATCCACTGGCACCTGGGGTCTGCAGAGAAGTAGGGGCTAATGATAACGCACAAAAGAGAAACAGGAGCAGAAATAGAGTGGCACCTGAAAATGCTGCAAAACAATCCCATTCTTAGACGTGATGAAAGAGAGGGGAAGTTCTGTAAATACATTTGTGTGTGTGGTTTTTGTCCTTTGGCACGTCGTAGACGTTGAACCAAAGCTCACACAATCACAGAAGGGTAGGTCCATCGTATATATTTCACCAAGTATAATCATTCACGCACACACGGACATATTTACGACATAGGATTGCATGAAGTATGGCATTGTCAATATATTTAAACAAACCCAGATTTTTCCCGTCCCAGGGATAGAACCAGAGCACTGGGCCTTTCACATCGTCCATCTCCAAAGCTCGCTCGTTTATCTCTGCCTGCCGAAAGACATGGTCTCAACAAGCAAGTAGAGGCTGAGGGGCTGACCACCACCTGTTCAGGCAATCCAGAAACAAGTAAGACACGTTATTTACGCTACAACGAAAGGAGTTTGTAGACCTCAAGTCTAGGACACGACAAGAAGGTCACGAAAAGGTGCCACTATATGCTCTGTTTTTCGAACGATTTTCAAGAAGCTGCCAAAATTGCAGAAACTCCCAATGGAAATGAGTGCATAGCTGTTTATTTGTTTTAGTGAGACCGTATGTGATACGGTAGCTTCCATTAAAAAAAAGTTATTCTGTCACCAAAAAAATCCTCAACTTTCTTATATCACTTGCTATGTAATCGGATATAACAAAAATATAAACCTTCCTAATTGAACCTAAGCTATCTAATCTTATCTAATTTAATCGAATCAAATCGGATCAAATCGAATCGAATCGAATAGAATCGAATCTAGTGTATTCTAGATCTAATCGAATATAATCCTCTGATCTCGTCTTCTCTCTTCTTATCTCTCTAATATGTCTACATATCAGCACAAAGCCTTGTCCAAAGTTCAAAATAGAAGACTACATTAACCTGAAAATGAGGAAACCCTTTTGATAAACAATCACGCTAATCGATTTTTAATTCTCCTTTAACAATTTCCCATTACATTCTTTAGAAGAGGACTTTCTTATTTATCCATGTCCACGAGTAGCGGGCAGTCCCTGATAGTGTTAGCGTGATGTGGAAGTTCATGACAGTTCGAACGAGAAATCTATGAGGTCACAATGCTGTACCATCACTTTGAAAGATAATAATGATACCAAAGAATAAGCTTTTGCTGATGCAGTAATGAAACAATTTTAGTATGAAAAATCATTTTAGAACAAACAGAGCTGTTCATTTTTTAATGTTTGAATGACGACTGCATGAGTGCAGCTTTGGCTGCTTTTGAAACCAATTTTGTTTTAAAAACTCAATGCATAATTCCTTTTTTCAGTTGTGATCAGATGCAGAAAAGGCTCGTGTTGTGAAGGTGCTGGAATACACTGGAAATCGTAGTATCTTCGAGAGTATACACCAGACCTCTCCGCAAGGTCGTTGCCTAGTTACGTGACGTAGCCAAGGTTAGGCAGCCCTTTGGTGTGTCACGTGACTTCGAGTAGCTTGGAGGTGGTCTGGTCTTTTCTCGTTAGTTCTCGATCATTCTCTAAGCCTGTAAAAAGTGTATAAAGCGGGGCGAGGGAAAGAACGCGCAAGGCAGAAGACGTGAGAGCACAAGAAGAACCTAGGTGAGTGCTAAGTGTCCTCCTTTATAAGGAGTGATCAGTCCTCTAAGGGATTGTGCCCTTAGAGTGAGATGTACACCAGACAGTACACACGTGAGATACAGCGTTCTAAGACAGAACGCGATGAAGAGACAAGCGAGAGCACAGAAACAGCGATTTTGTCCTCACGGAATCGAGCCCCGAGAGTGAAGTTCGTTTACAGTAATGCTAACTACGGACTTTGTCCCTGTGTATCGACCATAGGGTGAATGACGTTTTCGAAAACGACCACCAGATTTTGTTAACTTCGGCTTCCCGGCGCAAGCCAGTGAAACCCCGTACAGACAGGACTTTACGTGCAAGCCAGGGGAACCCCGTACATACAGGACTTCCCGGCCCAAGTCAGGGGAACCCCGTATAGACAGGACTTCCCAGTGCAAGACAGGGGAACCCCTTACAGACAGGACTTTACGTGCAAGCCAGGGGAACCCCGTACAGACAGGACTTCCCGGCGCAAGCCAGGGGAACCCCGTACAGACAGGACTTCCCGGCGCAAGTCAGGGGAACCCCGTACAGACAGGACTTCCCAGTGCAAGACAGGGGAACCCCTTACAGACAGGACTTTACGTGCAAGCCAGGGGAACCCCGTACAGACAGGACTTCCCGGCGCAAGCCAGGGAAACCCCGTACAGAGAGGACTTCCCGGCCCAAGTCAGGGGAACCCCGTACAGACCGGACTTTACGTGCAAGCCAGGGGAACCCCGTACAGACAGGACTTTACGTGCAAACCAGGGGAACCCCGTACAGACAGGACTTCCCGGCGCAAGCCAGGGGAACCCCGTACAGACAGGACTTCCCGGCGCAAGCCAGGGGAACCCCGTACAGACAGGACTTCCCAGTGCAAGACAGGGGAACCCCTTACAGACAGGACTTTACGTGCAAGCCAGGGGAACCCCGTACAGACAGGACTTCCCGGCGCAAGCCAGGGGAACCCCGTACAGACAGGACTTCCCAGTGCAAGACAGGGGAACCCCGTACAGACAGGACTTTACGTGCAAGCCAGGGAAACCCCGTACAGAGAGGACTTCCCGGCGCAAGCCAGGGGAACCCCGTACAGACAGGACTTCCCGGCGCAAGCCAGGTGAACCCCGTACAGACAGGACTTTACGTGCAAGCCAGGTGAACCCCGTACAGACAGAACTTCCCGGCGCAAGCCAGGGGAACCCCGTACAGACAGGACTTCCCGGCGCAAGCCAGGGGAACCCCGTACAGACAGGACTTTACGTGCAAGCCAGGTGAACTCCGTACAGACAGGACTTTACGTGCAAGCCAGGGGAACCCCGTACAGATAGGACTTCCCGGCGCAAGCCAGGGGAACCCTGTACAGACAGGACTTCCCGGCGCAAGCCAGGAGAACCCCGTACAGAGAGGACTTCCCAGTACAAGCCAGGGGAACTCCGTGCAGAAGGACTTCCCAGTACAAGCCAGGGGAACCCCGTACAGACAGGGGAACCCCGTATAGACAGACAGGGGAACCCCGTACAGTCAGGGTAAACCCCGTACAGTCAGGGTAAACCCCGTACAGACAGACAGGGGATCCCCGTACATACAGACAGGGGAACCCCGTACATACAGACAGGGGAACCCCGTACATACAGACAGGGGAACCCCGTACATACAGACAGTGGAACCCCGTACATACAGACAGGGGAACCTCGTACAGACAGACAGGGGAACCCCGTACATACAGACAGGGGAACCCCGTACATACAGACAGTGGAACCCCGTACATACAGACAGGGGAACCCCGTGCAGACAGTAGGGGAACCCCGTACAGACAGGACTTTACGAAGGAGACAAGTCGCAACACCAGCTTATGCATTCTTTTAGGATAGACGTTTATGCAGTGGAAAAAAAGAAAGATTGACGTGATGTTGATTTTATGCAAAGAACCCAGAAAACCCAGTCAAGGTGGTGGAGGATGAGGTCTGACAGATCACCTGCTCCATTCTAGTCCACTAGAGACTTCGCCTGCGGGCGAAAGAGTCTCTAGCACATTTCATATCACGTGAAGGTCACACGAGAGGTTGGTGGGATAGCACTCTGCTCCCTGACATACGCCGTTAAAGTAGTTCTAAAACTATTTCACACAAAACTAATAAATTACGCTTGTTGAGGCAATAAACAAGCGTTTATTCGATAAAATAAAATGTTTGTGTTGAAATGGAAACAAATTTTGACATCTGAATGATATCTGTAAAAGGTGGAAAAAATAGTAACCACAACGAGCTATTTTTGGCGCAATGCTGTAATGCGAAGGGTCAAGTCCATTACGCATTCATTGCGAACTGCGCCAGAGTCAATACTGACTCGGGTTCACTGAATGCACCTGCCCCCGAATCCCCCCCCTCCCATGCCCCCCACCCCTGTGGAGAAAATGGATGCTACCTTGTCCACACTCACTGCGAACGCTTGAGTCTCTCCACCCACTGTCTTCAGAGAATCACGAATCTCAATCGAATGAACCACCTAAAGTATATATTCTCTAAAAAGAAACTGCGTTCAAAAGTTGACAGGTTTGGAGATGGTGGGAAATAACCCGCAAGGAATATGAATCTCCTATAACCAGATTCTGCAAAGGACGACGTTGTAAATGTAAATGTTCTGTTTATGTATATATAACAAGTGTGCTTCAACCTAGGAAAACTATTGTACAACTTTCAGACAGAGTGTAACTTTGATGGAAGAGTTTGCATTTAAATGTTTCCAAATCTGAAAAACTGAAGATTTTGCAAAGCTCCTGTAGCAGTTTGTAAATGTCAGTTTAAGTATCAAAATTTAATTGTATTCACACAGAGCACCTGTAGCTTGGTCTGGTAGATAACAAGTACAAATCATTCTAAAGGGATGTCCTTTGTCCTCTCTCTCTCTCTCTCTCTTTCTTTCTCTTCTCTCTCTTTCTCTCTCTTCTCTTTCGTTCTCTTGTTCTCTTCCTCGTCTTAAGTGCGCTTCCTTCATGCAGAAATTATTCTGCACGCCTGGGTAGAATTCGGACTTTCTTCTGGTGGAGTTCATTTTCACCAATGACGTAAATTCCAGTCTGTCGAGCTGGAATAGCCATCGCAGTTTCTCGATGTAATCACCAGACGCCATTTTATCATTGATCGCCCCCCACCCCACCCCACCCTCGTAAAAAAATTATGGGTAGTTCCACAAAATCGCTGTAGCCGCCAGACATCCTCCCTCGTCTGTTGGAACCCGAGGTCGCAGGACTCTTGGTAACTGCTCCATTAGAGCAGCGGCTGCTGGCCCAGAGTGGCACTGAATACCACTTGGGGGTTCGTCCGGTGCATATATAAACTTCTCTTTCTCGGTGGGTTGCCGCGATTTCTCGCTGTGCTTGGTCCACTTTACCCTGTCTGTGCTGCATCCTGTCTCCCTCCTGCAGGCATTTTGCGATATTCACTGGTGGACATGAAAGCTCCATCACGAGTGACCAGGTGGCTTTGCAGCCTCACTTCTTGTCTGCCTCAAATC
>JAWQFJ010011642.1:30000-32500 GCA_034096865.1 Theodoxus fluviatilis
GGTCCAGGGCTGGATGCCAGGGCTGGTCCAGGGCTGGATGCCAGGGCTGGTCCAGGGCTGGATGCCAGGGCTTGCCAGGGCTGGATGCCAGGGCTGGTCCAGGGCTGGCCCAATGACCATTTCTAGGCTGGTCCAGGGCTGGATGCCAGGGCAGGCCAGGGCTGGATGCCAGGGCTGGTCCAGGGCTGGTCCAGCCCTGGTGTGCTGTCGGGGTAGGCTTTCTCGAAACAGCGGGTTTGTCAATCTAGGTCAACAAGACAATAGCACTGATCACCTCGTCTGTCCTGCCCACACGTTCCTCTCTCAGGTTAGAGGGCAGGGAGCTAAAGTAGAAAATGCTTACGCGGAACACCGGTTAAACTTTGCACTATTTCAAGTCCACTCTCAAGCACATGGTGACCTCAAAACAACCAGTTCTGTCCTGTCTGGGACGAGGATGACGCCTCCTGGTGAGATACGTGACTTGGAGAAACTTGTTCCATAATTTAAGGAGAGAACAACAATTTGGAAAGGTATTTAGCTTGAGCACACACAAACACACAGCATATTCTAACACACACAAACACACAGCATATTCTAACACACACACACAAACACACAGCATATTCTAACACACACAAACACACAGCATATTCTAACACACAGAAACACACAGCATATTCTAACACACACAGAAACACACAGCATATTCTAACACACACAGAAACACACAGCATATTCTAACACACACAGAAATACACAGCATATTCTAACACACACAGAAATACACAGCATATTCTAACACACACAGAAACACACAACATATTCTAACACACACAGAAATACACAGCATATTCTAACACACACAGAAATCCACAGCATATTCTAACACTCACAGAAATACACAGCATATTCTAACACACACAGAAATACACAACACATTCTAACACACACAAACTCACAGCATATTCTAACACTCGCAGTCACTCAGTATATTCTATCAGTCAAACACGTGCACGAACAAACGCTCAATACTCATTCAAATACATATACGAGCGCGCGCACACGCATATAAAGATACAGGTTATTACTATAAAAAACACGTACACTCATTTGTAGGAACATGCAAACACACACACACACACATGTAGACACGCACATTCACACACATGCAGATCAGCACATACACTCATTCGCACATTCATACCCTCGAAAACGCAACACGCACACATACAATACATACACGCGCGCTCGCTTACACACACACACACACACACACACACACGCACACTAGGTCGCATGGGCGCGTGCACACACACATATACACACACACACACATACACACACACACACACACACACACACACACACACACACACACACACACACACACACACACAACTCATCACACAAACACGCTCGCACAGCGCGCACACATATGCACACACACAAGATCACATATATACAACCGCACACATACACATATGCACGTACGAAGGCATGCACACACACGCACACACACAGACACGCACACACGCACACACACACGCACGCTCGCGCACACAGGCACACTCACACGCGCGCGCGCGCACACACACAAACACACACGCACACACACAGACACGCACACACGCACACACACACGCACGTTGGCGCACACAGGCACACACACACACGCGCGCGCGCGCACGCACACACGCGGAACTGCCTATTCAAATACAATTTCGGGCTTTTCATAGATGACTTCATACTCACAACACATCACTACACAATACGGGTCTCTCAAAGATCTCTTTAGATAATATACCAAAAAGTCTTGTGCTTTGAGCCTACAGAGTTCTGGCGCTCGGTGAAAACAAGCTGATTGTCCTTGGAGAGTTGCTTGTTTGTCTTATGCACTATCCCTTAAAATGGATTCTATATTCATCAGTCTTGTTGTCCGCAAGGAGATTTCCACGTCACTTTTTGCCGTGAAAATTGTTCGTGTTGGCCAAAGATTATAGGTTACACAAAGATAGTTCATTAACGCATTGTCGTGAGGATCGAGACACGTTGCGCCCCAAGCGGATGGTAGTATTGGTGAATCAAGAAAAGTTAATCACACCTCTTAGCGACATGTAAACCTTCTTGTTTATCGACGGTTTCTGATGCGTTCCGATCATGTTTGTGAATACATTTACTGTGTAATGTGTAATAGAATGATTTGCTGCAATAATGGGGGTGTTTTGGCTTTGTTTTTTGTAGCAGGCGTTGTGAAATCCAACTCGACCTAGATCTACATGGTATGGTTTGAATGGGAACGATCTATTTTTTATATTATCTAAGAATGCAAGCTTATTTATCAACGTATACACCCCTGTGGAATATCTTTAGGAAATGCAAAGCAATACATACCTGTCAAGAAGGTGATTTGCGGCCAAAAAATCATTCGATTAAGTGAATTCAGTTGCCGCTTCCGCAAAGATTTATAATTAGGATCAAGCGTTGCCCTGTGACCTGCATTCGATTGATAAAAAGTAGG
>JAWQFJ010011642.1:37500-45000 GCA_034096865.1 Theodoxus fluviatilis
TCTCTGTCTCTGTTTCTCTTTGTGTTTCTCTCTGTCTCCGTCTCTGTCTGTCTGTCTGTCTGTCTGTCTGTCTGTCTGTCTGTCTGTCTGTCTGTCTGTCTGTCTGTCTGTCTGTCTGTCTGTCTGTCTGTCTGTCTGTCTGTCTGTCTGTCTGTCTGTCTGTCTGTCTGTCTGTCTGTCTGTCTCTCTCTCTCTCTCTCTCTTTCTCTCCCAACCCTCTCGTCTCTAGTTCTCTATTTCATTGCCTGCCCGTCCATCAGTCCGTTTGTCCTTCCGTCCGTCAATCTGTCTGTCTTTCTGCCTATCTATCTACAGGAGGAAGAGGAGGAGGCCGAGGAGGAGAAGGAGGAGGAGGAGGAGGAAGAGGAGGAGGAGGAGGAGGAGGAGGAGAGGAGGAGGAGGAGGAGGAGGAGGAGGAGGAGGAGGAGGAGGAGGAGGAGGAGGAGGAGGAGGAGGAGGAGGAGGAGGAGGAGGAGGAGAAGGAGGAGGAGAAGCTTTATTTCCTTCTCATGCTCGTCCTCCTCAGGTACCTGCTCCACCTCCCTCTCCTCCTCCACTTCCTCGTCGTGTTCCTCCTTCTTTCCTCCTCCTCCATCGCCATCACCATCGCCACCATCATCATCATCATCATCATCATCATCATCATCATCATCATCATCATCATCGTTATCATCGCCATTGTAGTGGAAGCAGTCATCTATTTTGACGTCGTGATCGTTTTCATAATCATCATCAGAACAACTTCCGCAGTTTTAATGAGGATGCAAAATCAAAAGGAGATTCAGTCAAGTATCATAGAGGAAAGGGATTGCTAGGAACAAGACGGGAAGAGAAGGATTGCAGAACACCAAAGAACATTCCAAACTTGGGGGGTAGATATATGAAAGGTAGAAGCATGTAGCCTACTTTTCTTCTGTGACATGTTCATGATGAAAAGAAGAAAAAAGGAAGCAGCTGATTTGTTTATTTTTTTAGAAGTTGAATATGTTTTCCTGCTGAGAGTTGTTGTTGATAGTGGTGGTGGGGCTGGTGCTGGTGCTGGTGCTGGTGGTGGTGGTGATGGTGGTGGTTGTTGTTGTTGTTGTGGTGGTGGTAGTTGTTGTTGTGGTGGTGGTGGTAGTGGTGGTGGTGGTGATAGTGGTGGTGGTAGTGATTGTGTTGGTGGTGTTGGTGGTGGTGGTGGTGGTGATGGTGGTGGTGATGGTGGTGGGTGGTGGTGGGTGGTGGTGGTGGTGGGTGGTAGTGGTGGTGGTGGTTGGTGGGTGGTGTTGGTGGTGCTGGTGCTGGTGGTGATTGGGTGGCGGGGTGATGGTTTTGGTGGTAGTGGTGGTGGTAGTGGTGGTGGTAGTGTTGGTGGTGGTGGTAGTGGTGGTGGTAGTGATGGTGTTGGTGGTGGTGGTGATGGTGGTGGGTGGTGGTGGTGGTGATGGTGGTGGTGGTGATGGTGGTGGTGATGGTGGTGGGTGGTGGTGGGTGGTGGTGGTGGTGGGTGGTAGTGGTGGTGGTGAGTGGTGAGTGGTGGGTGGTGGTAGTGGTGGGTGGTGGTGGTTGTGGTGGAGAGTGGTGGTGGTGGTGGTGGTAGTGATGATTGTGGTGGTGATGGTGGTGGTGGTGGTGGTAGTGGTGGTGGTAGTGTTGGTGATGATGATGGTGGTGGTGGTAGTGGTGGTGGTGATGGTGTTGGTGATGGTGGTTATGGTGTTGGTGAAGATGGTGATGGTGGCGGCGGAGGTAGTGGTGGTATTGGTGGCGGCGGCGGTGGTGGTAGTGGTGGTGATGGTGGTGGTGATGATGGTGTTAATGGTGGTGGTGGTGGTGGTAATGGTGGTGGTAGTGGTAGTGGTGGTGGTGGTGGTCGTGGTGAAGGTGGTGGTGGTGATTGTGGTGGCGGTGGTGGTGGTGATTGTGGTGGCGGTGGTAGTGGCGGCGGTGATGTTGGCAGTGATGGTAGTGTAGGTGGTGTTGGTGGTGGTAGTGATTGTGGTGGTAGTAGTGCTGGTGCTGGTGGTAGTGGTGCTGGTGCTGGTGGTGGTGGTGGTACCTATAAAAACTACACGCTTCTTACATGCATAGCTGCATAGTCCTGTAAATGACAGAAAAGTACCTTAACTTCGCAGTGATGGTTGGTAGACGGTTCTCTACTCAGTGGTAGGGACTCTCCTACAGTAGCTTCCAACCACCGGAGCAGTGCCCGTATGTGTGACTGTACATGGGAATCAAGGCTAAAGTACAAAACCAGTTTGCGAGAAAACGTTATCATCTTACGAAGTCAAATCCACAGTTGTCTTGTAGTTATGTCACGGCAAAAAAGAAAAAGGAAAAACTATTTCCGTTATGAATGATAAATATGCTGTTTCTTCTTGTATATGCGTGATTTACATAAATGAATACTAGTATAGTTAAAATGCATAATTTTGCCCTTTTTCGTAATTCAACCTTGTTTTTTATGCACATTCACGTCTGCATAGGTGGTAGAGTTACATATTTGGCTTAGTGTCCCACTCGCACTGCTTTCCTCCCTCGAGAAATAGCATCTGATTCCCGTTCAGGGCAATGGAAATGCATTGTTCTGCAATCTGTCTCCGATGCGGCATTGCGAGCCGATATCGGGTTAGATTGACCTTCAGGGTGTGGGCACCGTGGAGACAGCTGACTCTTGGTGCAATTTATCAATGTCATCATGATCTTTCTGTGGTAGGGTACAGGCAGTGCCAGCCATTTAACCTCTCTCGTTCACACTTTGTGAGAATCAAATTGCTTTTCCTCCCGGTTGTACATCCATCAATCGCGTGGTTATGGTAGTGGATTCTTTTCTTGCAGTATCCGTAGTGTGCATTTGTTCACTACGAATTTCTTTCTTAATTTGTTAGCGTTGTATATTAAGTTGGAGTTCTTTGTAAAGGAATTCATGTCGGAACATTTCAAACCTGCAGCTGGCTGGAACAAAGTGTCTTCAGAAGGAGAGATAGACAGAAAGGAAAACGGAAGAAGGAAAGAGAGACTCAGGAACGGAGCTTGAGAGTGACGTCATCTTCTGACGGGCTTCGGGCACGACCGAACGTTTCCCAAGGACTTCCTAGAAAATCCTCGCGTTGGAAGAAACGGCAGTTCTGCCAGTTCCAACGCGGCCGGCTCCAGGCTTTGTCCTTAAAGGGGCAGCGGCGCTTGATCCCAGCGCCCGAAGAAGAGAGCAAGGAAGAAGACGCATGTGCCGAATCGCCAGAGCCCCGCGACTGATCAGAGAAGGAGGGAAGCGACTAATTGCAGGGCGTCATCATGTCATCCGTCATCCTTTCTCCGGAAGTTGGGCGCTCTCTGAGATCGGAGTTAAATCGCTCTCGTTGATTTTCGCGCGGCTTCACAGTATCACTATTTTTTGTGTGGTGCTTTGAAAATACTAATGTTTTAATTAATAATAAACGTACATTCAATTGAAAGAAGAAAGAAAGTTCGGTAAGACTTCCGCAGCCAGACGCCACTCTGCCCACTAAAAAGCGCAGACCGTGTGTCCGTACGACGTTGTCCTACTTTTGAACCCAGCAATGGAGTTGCGCTTATGATAGGGATGTTTAAAATAGAAAACGACGTTTCTGACACATGCACACTTTGCCCGAATTATATTATAAAAGTACAATTCACCCGTCCCATATTTACATCATTACTTGGCGCTCATAACCAAGAGAAGATGGAGATGGATTGGCCATGTACTGAGGATGGACAACGATTCCATTCCGAAAGTGGCACTCCGATGGACCCCAGAAGGCAAGAGAAAGCGCGGGAGACCCAAGCAGACTTGGAGACGCACAGTGGAAGGGGAGATAAAAGACCTCAACCACGCCTGGGCGACCCTGGAAAGGCTTGCAAGCGACCGACAACAGTGGAGAACATTTGTTGCTGCCCTACACGCCACCCGGCGTAAAAGGCAGTAAGTAAGTAAGTAAGTTGGCGCCTGGCTGCGGAATTTTTCCCGTAGAGACTACGATAGGCTATTACTCGCAGAGTTACGTTCTCTTGGATTCACTTCCGGAGAAAGGATGACTGAAGACATGATGACGCCCTGCATTTAGACGTGCGTGAGAAGGAGCCGGAAGCCGACAGCAAAACGCATCATCTGTGGAAAGGTGCCAGCAGAGAAGTCCTGCAGAGACAAACAGATATTCGCCCGATGGACACAAGCGTTTCAAATCAGTGTAGCCAAAGGTCTTGGATGTTGTTGATGCCGTGTAAGAGAAAAGAAGACTACTGGATAGTTTCATCGTTACATGAGATATAATTCTAGAAGTACCACGTAATCATAGTTCTCGATTGTGACTGGCTAATGAGAATTGGTAAAAGAGAACTGGCGAGTAAACAAATCTCATGCAACATAACGAGTTTGACAGTTAAAAATCACAATTTACTAAATGTCTCTTAACTTGCAACAAGTTCGTTGAATGTACCTTTGATTCTCTTTTTTCTCATTCTCAAAAACGATTTCAAAGCTTCATGAGTCCGAAATTGCAGCTGGGCGAGCGAGACTTCGATCAGGTCGTACAAGTATCACGCGGCGTCTGTTACCACGTGCAGCTGATTTCTGTTTACTCAACAGGCGGGTCAGTGCGTGCGGCGCATGCGCAACTTTCAACATGGCTGCGGAACTGTCTAGCGGAACTGTCTAGTGGTCTGTCTAAAGGAGTTCGAAAGTCACCGCTCCGACTTGTCCTCTCCACATCCCAGCAACGCCAAAACATCTCCTGGCATGCTCGACAGCCACTCACCTACAACATTCGGATCTTATTTTCCTCCACAAATCCGGTGTCAGTATTGGCAAGCCAGGCGGTCAGTTGCCTAGAGGGTAAAGCACAGAGCGGTACGAGACCCTCGCATGGCTGAAAAAAATCCGAGAATAAAACCAACACTTTAATTCCTGGCTGAGAGGGGTATCTTTTACACCCATAAACACGAGCAAATGTCTTAGGGAGAAAATACACATCTATATGGTATCCAGGAATAGCTGAGAGCGCAGCTGGTGAGGAAATGCAAAGCTCATCAAAGACAGTGTGAGAAAAAAAGCCAGCATTAAATAGATTATGCTAAAAAAATAAAGGGCTCAGCCATTTGTCAATTCGATCCCACAGTTCATACGATGAGTCCTTTGACTCGTTCGTCAAAAACCTCAAAAAGGAAACAACAAGGATATAAGATAAGGGGCCGCTGACCACCCTTGCCTCCAAGAACACGCTTTTCCCATGTCCACATCAGTTTGCCTTCCTGAGCCCGGAATTTGTACCAGAATGCCGAGAACTTTAGAATAAGGAAAATGGCCACAGACTTCAGATTCTGATCTGAGATGACTCTATAACCTGAGTGGGTAGCGAACCCAAGTCCTCCTACTCCTCACCTTCTAGTTCCACAAGTCAGTGAGACTGGCTCTTCGTCAGCACCTGCTTGCCCGTGCCTCCTTCAGAGCTTGATCCGCGAGGACACTATGATCTTTGTGTGTAGAAGCTCAATCCTCCTACTGTTTACCAATTCCTGCCACAAATAAGCGAGATTGGATCCTCGTCAAGTCTTGCCTCCCCATGTTTCCTTCAGAGTCTAATCCGACAGGGCATCACGGCCCGAGTGAGTAGCGAGTCTTAACCTCTTCGTGTGACCTTTTCCTACCACAAATCAGCGAGATTAACTAATTTCGATAGTCTTCTTTGCACATGCCGGCCACGCCACTAACAGATCAGCAAGACCGAAAGATAATCAATCGCTCACGAAGCGCCTAGGAATCCCCAGAACAACGACTATTATTAAGAAGATTGTCAACAACTCCTCGAGCGAGATCTAAGCTGACCTGCTGCTTAGGGAGAGAACTCAAAGTTTTGCCTCCCTCTACTCAGCACTCAAGTCTTCAAAATTAACTTTCGCGTTCGCTTGTGAGATAATTTCTTTGACTCTTTATTTCAAAGTTGCACATCATGAGTGAAATGTGTGCGATTTATGCACTGCATGCAATAATACATTGTGTGGTATGTTTGTCCACGGTTTGATGAATTGTGTATCAAATTGCGTTTAATTTCATTTAACAACCCCCCCTTCCCCCCCCCCCCCCCCCCTGCTTCCCCATCCCCAGTCCCATTTCCTCACTCCCCCTCAGATTTCATTAGCACACCATGTGGCCTCTCCTCCTTATGCCCGCAATGCCGGCTTTCGTCATGTAGGGCAGAAACAAAGGATCCTGTCGGTTTAGACCTTCTTTTGCATGATGCTCCAGGATTTCTTCATGATCTTGAGCTCCCCTTCCACTGTTCGGCGCCATGCGTTCGTTGCTCTTGCGTCTGCCTTCTGGTGTTTAGTGAAGGGCTGTGCATGGGATGCTGTTTGGCTCGCGTCTGATGATATGTCCTATCCAACTCCATCGTCTCCTCATGATGATGGTTCCCATGACTTATTGGTGGCAGCGGCCGATAAATTGTTGGTTGGAGATGGTGTTTGGCCAGAAGATTCGCAGGAACTTTATGTGGTTCTTTGTGTGGAAGGTTGACCGCTTGGTGATATCTCTCTCTGTCATTTTGTCATTCTCTAGCATTCAGAGCCGTATAGTAGGGTGGAGAGAACACAGCTCTGGTACAGTCTGAGCTTGGTCTTTGTGCTGTACTAGGCTGACTTTCAGATGTTATTCAGCATCCTGAAGGCGTTTCTGGCTTTGCTTAGGCGATTCTTGATGTCACTGCCCGTTCCTCCATCATGTCTGACTTGGCATTCCACTGTTATTTGACAATGAAACTGGTGACTCTACATGATAAACAGGGCTAAAGTACGAGAAACAATTTTCGAGAGAGAGCCAAGTAAACTTATCAGCGCACCATGTCACGAATACATTTTCTTTTTATTTACGTCACTGTGAAACATCAAAGATTTTCTCTTTGAAGATGTTGCTTTTTCCCGGAATACGCATTAATAAATAAGTAGTATTCTGGTTGGAATATCTCATGTTGTCATTTTTCGTACGTTAGTCTTTTTATCTCATGTACCGACACCTTTTCCAGAAAAGCCTCCTGAGAAGCTTCTAGAAGGGGAGGGTTTGGTGGTGGTGGAAGGCGGAATCAATTAAATAAAGCACAAAGCCATGGGAACAAGAGATGTTGCAACAAGAAAACTGTTGTGATTACAATAGCACTTGTGCGAGCGAGTGATGTTTCTGGTGCACATGATACATATACAGGTGAAGCTGTTTCCTAGACCTTACGCAAAGAAATGGTTGTTAAATCGTAACTCGACGCCATTCACCCAAGCTTCGTAAATACAGAAGCGAGTTTTGACAAATCGCCGTACTCTGTCGGATCCATGACAAAGAAATGACTGGAACGTACTTTTTTCATCCACAAATAGGAAACTGATATTCTAATAATCTGTTATTGGGAAATAAATACAGATGAAAAGGAAATTATCATTAACGCCATCATCATCATCATCATCGTCATCATCATCATCTTTAATCATCATCATCATCATCATCATCATCATCAT
>JAWQFJ010011642.1:47500-60000 GCA_034096865.1 Theodoxus fluviatilis
AACCTATTGGCGTGTATTTCTTTGAGCGGGGACCTTCATCCATGAAATGACAGCATTGGTTCTGTAACGCTGGGAAACTCTAAAACGTCACCGAAGATCGTAACCTTTGACCTGGCGCTGCTAGCCATGTGGAACACATGTGAACCTCTGAAAGCGGGCTTGAAAGGGGCTTTTGCCAGATAAGGACGACAAAACCGACATCGCTTGCGAGAACCAGGAAGCAGTGAGGGCACCATCACCTAGCAAGAAACTCTGCCGACAGAAGAAGGAGCGGTGTGAGCAATGGGCAAAGGGGAGAACAGCGGTACTTAGTCTTCTTCATCCCGGAAGTCCCGATTTGTCTTGAAACAAAAACAAAATGGCGCTGCACTTGTGAGAAGGAAAGAGAATTGGAGTTGGGGGCCTGTATGTCTTAATGATTTTTAAGATATTCTTGTATATTATATCTTTTATGCCCATTATCTGAGCCTCACAAGAAAGGTGAGTATTTTCTGGGTGAAATTAAAATGTTGTCATGAAGATAAAAATCAAACTTGTCTGGAAAAAAGTGCTCACCATGACCTTCCTGAACAAGGTACTGTGTCCTAGATCCAGGATGAGCATGAATTGTGGTCAAGGGGGAATTTCTTTTTTCTTTCATTTGCATGAGATTTAGAGTGTAGCTGTGCTATAGGTACACTGTTAGAGGGGTTGGAGAGGGAATCGAAGTTGAGGACCTGCTTGTTTTCATGGATTCTGAGTAATAGTATTTAAATGTTTAATGCCTATTATCTGAGCCTCACAGGAAAGATGGTTATTTTCAATGTGAGAGAAATATGCAATCAAGAGGAAGAAAATAAAACTTGTCTGAAAGAAAACTTTTCATATTTTAATTTTCATTTAAGGTACCCGTTAAATTTTACAAGGTTGCCTCTCTGTATGTGGGGTGAGAGAGTTAAACTTCATTCAGCGAGTTTAGGTGAAAGTGTTTCTCATCTAAGCAAGAGGAACCTTGTTCTGCAGGTGGAACGCAAGCCGGTTTAGAGTATCTCCTGCCAGGTAGGTGTCTTCATGAGGCAAGGACTGGCCTGACACGATTGTGGACGATGTGCTTGCAATTGTCACCACGATATCCAAGACAGCTCTGCTATATTTGAAATGTGACCGCACACCATGGAATGGGTTGCCTTGTACCCTCAGTTAATTCTGAATTACGTAGCATTTGTAAGAGAAAATTAAATTATTATTAAGATTGTGAACACAGTTTTCGATTCGGATGATTTGGTGCAAAATTATATGCATTTAAAGTGTGCATCTTGGGAATCATCATTAAAAAACTACCAAAAATATGAGAGTTCAACCAGACTACAACATTTTGTCATTTTTGTAATAATCGTCAACGCGCTACTTCTTAAAATGCAATATGAAACCAATCAAAGCTGCATTGCGAATGAAATCTTCAGATGCTCATTAAAAAAGTTGCCCCAGATCAGGTGGTTTTTTAAAGATGTCAAACTCCACAAAAATACTCAACACCCAATAATGCCGGCTGTGGCTCGCTTCTGCTTGGGACAAAATGCAACTGACTCCGTGGTTTGGGGTCAAAAGGTCAATGGATCTTCAGGACGCCAAGCAGCGCAAGGACTGCCTTTGCCTGAAGTTCAACAAGACCAAGACTGACACGCTTTTGTTGGACAACAAAGAAACATATCTCAGCGTGTACTTTTGTAAATGATTATATCCCCAACACCACCATGACAGCGACCTAGTCTTTGCGTAGCTAGAAGTTTTGCCAGAGAAGACAAACAAGATATTTCAGAACACATGACTATTTTGCCGAACATTTGTAACACATGGCTGTTGAAATAAAACAACAAAATGCACGTGCCCGAAGAATGTCTCATGAAGTTGAACAGTTTTCAACAGTAGTTGGATAAAAAGGGAAACGAAAATGTTACCAAATCACTGCAGAGAAAGACATGGTCGCAAGAAGAAAGCTGACTGGATCGTGGCCGAGCCCTGGGTTGGGCCCAGGATGGTGTTTTTCAAAGAGAAGTTGCCAGACGGTTGAGAGTGAGTCTTTCCGTCATTCCACGCCTCACTCTCAACCGTCTGGCAACTTCTCTTTGAGAAACACCATCCTGGGCCCAACCCAGGGCTCGGCCACGATCAACAGTCGTCAGCTTTCTTCTTGCGACCATGTCTTTCTCTGCAGTGATTTGGTAACATTTTCGTTTCCCTTTTTATCCAACTACCGTTGAAAACTGTTCATGGGACATTGGTCGGACACGTGCATTTTGTTTTTTTATTTCAACAGCCATGTGTTACAAATGTAACGGGTCAGCGATTTGCATGCTTGTTCCCAAAAACGGCTTCGTTGTACCGCACGTGAACGCTTTTTCAACAAAAGGGTAACGCGCTAAAGGCTCCTTCACCCTGCAGAATACTGTCATACGCAACCACTGTCAAGCTTTTGTCTGGTAACTCCTTTTTTCAGTCAGCACTGCAACAAATTGTAATTTCATAACATTTCAAGAGTGACCCTTAACTTATTGTGATTAGTGTAATAGAGTGCATAATTGTCAAGACGCTGTGCATTCAGGGGAGTTAATTAGAATCTAAACCACTAAGTCAGTATAACCACCACTACTGTTGGTTATCTACACTTGGGTGAGATGTTCAATACGTTTTCTCTGCTTTGGCTTATCTCCAGCTCTCTCCGCATCAACCCCCACCCACCCAGAACCTCCCTGACACATCACCTCTGAGTCTTTTTCACTCTTACTTGGGTTGTCACTCCTCTAACCTCCATGTTCATCACTCTCCAAATCAACTCTCCTTCTCCTTCCCCCCAAAACTTTGAAACCATCTCAACCTGTTTCCACAGTCTACATCACAAAACCTCCAATCCACACCTTGAAGTTCCACTTTCCCATTTCACTCTTGCCAAGTACATCAACACCGTGTGATCACATCTCTCTAACTACCATTCCAGTTACTCAGTGGTTATTTCAATCCTGTATAACAGTACTGAGCGAACAATTGAGAAAATGTATTCCATTCTTCTATCAGAGACATAGTCATACATAAAAGCGACCCCACCAATTCTAGTAATTTCGCCCTTCTTTGCAAAGTGCTCTCAAGATTTCCTTTAAAATTGAATTTTTTCTGGATTAAGAAAAAAAAGCTGCACATTCCCCACCACTCCCCCATTCACCCTTACACTATATTCTTCCACCACGTCCTCATTTTTCCTCACTACACAAACTGGACACTTGAAACCCACCATGCCATTAACATTTCTCATCCCAGGATAGTGCTTGTGATACCACATCTCACACCCTAAGCATATCAAGTTTACTTCCACATCCTTACTACAATATTCACAGGGCCATCAAGGTTTTCTATTTCACTCCTTCTTGTCACCGTAATCTAGGATAATAATAATAATGTGTAGATTTATATAGCGCCTTACCATGAGTTAAGACATGCTCAAGGCGCATACATACACAACCATTACAATATAAAATAACAGTCAATCACATCAAAGGTAACTTAATGAACTTAATAACATAGGAGTCAGACATTCACTTCAGGCATTCGACAAACTGATGTACAGCAACACCGCTTAACCATGAAACTGGGGAGAGGGGGAGGAGAGACAGGAGAGTGGTAAGGGGCTTGGGCAAGCTAGTACAAAGAGAATAGTGAGGGGAGGAAGATAAAGAAACGTAGTCAGGATTCGGGAACGATTTCAAGAAGAGGTGAGTTTTGAGAGCAGAGCGAAAGGTCGAGGGAGATGTAGAGTGACGAACAGAGGCGGGGAGGTCATTCCAGATAGAGGGAGCCTGATAAAAGAAAGAGCGTTCACCAAATTTTGTTTTAACTGGAGGGTCCTCCGGGAACCTGAGGATTCTTGTGTCTGCGGAAGAGCGTAGCTGTCTAGCGGGTGTGTAGGTGCGCATGGGTTTAGAGAGATATTGAGGAAGGGATTCAGCGAAGTAATGGTAGCAAAGACAGGCAATCTTGTATTGGACTCTAGCACTAATGGGCAACCAGTGGAGAGAGCGGAAGAGAGGAGTGAGATGATCTGACTTTTTTGACTTACAAATGAGTCGAGCTGCAGCATCTTGCACTCTTTGAAGTTTATCGGTGAGATATGCGGGACAGCCGGGAAGAAGGCCGTTGCAATAATCCAGGCGACTGAGAATAAGAGCACAGACTAGGATAGTAGTAGCTTGAGTAGTGAGAAGATGTCTGATTGCGCTTGTCTGTCTGAGTTGTATGTATGCAGATTTGCAAGTATTTTGGACAAAGTCGGAAAGAGAGAGATGAGAGTCGAGGGTGACACCAAGGTTTTTGACTGATGGAACAAAGGCGACGTCAGCGTCTCCTACCCTGACAGAAGACGGGAGGGATGGAGGCGTCACTAGTCTCTGAGACTTGACAAGAAAGCATTCGGTTTTGGAATCGTTCAGCTGGAGTTTGTTATGTTACATCCATGACTTAACATCAGAAAGGCAGGCCTGTAGAGTGTCTAACGTGGGTTGGAATTGATCTAAGGTGGTGTCTTTGTATAGCTGATTGTCATCTGCAAATGCATGCTGACTGATTGATTGCTGAGCGACTATGTCAAACAAAGATTGCGTGAAAAGGACAAACAAAACTGGACCCATTACTGAGCCCTGGGGAACACCAAACCGGACAGGAGAAGGAGCTGAGTAATGATTGTTGATGGAGACCGTTTGAAATCTGTCAGTGGGATAAACATGAAACCAGGCAAGGGCAGAGTGTGAAATTCCAAAAGTGTTTCGCAGGCGTGAGAGGAGTTGTTGTGGTCTATTGTGTCGAAAGTCGCTGAGAAGTCTAAGAGGGTGAGAATGCTAAGTTTTCCCTGATCTAAAGAAGAGTAAAGGTCGCCGAGGATTTTGAGTAAGGCAGTTTCTGTGCTGTGGTGGCTACGATAGGCTGACTGTAGGGGTGCCAAGAGGTTGTTGGTTGCAAGATGTTGCTGCAGTTGGGTGAGTACTAATCTCTCTATAACTTTGGACAGGAAGGGGAGGCTTGTTTATTACGTTCAATGATCTCAGACACGCAGCCGTACGAGGACGCCTCTGGTTTTTAAAAATAGAAATGGTAAGAAACAAACGGATCTGCAAATTAAATAATATGTTTTATATAAAAGTGTCCATGAACTGGCATTGTGAAACAGCTCTTGTAATTACACTATAGACCCCCATGGGGATCTCCCTCTATCAACACGGCGACCACATCTCACCAAGTGAACTACGCACCGTCCAAGGACGGACTAGACGTCACATTTACACTCTGTAGTCTACAGCGTTAACTAAAGGAAATCGCAGTAGCCGCTTTCATTACCTCTGATTTCAAGGGGCAGACAAAACCGTGTCCCTCTACTCAGCTGTACTCCCCTAGCAGGACGTATTTCCTCTTCCTCGTGGTTTGGGGGCCATGGGGACAAATGGGCGAAAGCCCTCATCAGTCTGCCCACGATCCGTCTGAAGAGGAATGATATTGGGTGTCCAGACCGGTTAATACAGCGAAGGCCCTCGAGTTTCAGAGCCCTGTTGACGTCATCCGAGCATTATCCGGAGCCCTAGCGGACTCCGCAGTGGAGATTGCGACTCCAGGTGAACGACTGGTCAAGGACATCTGTCCATGTCTTTGCACGCTCTGTGGTTGACCAGCCTTCTGCGCGTGTGCCAAGTAGAGAGCAAGGAAGTCCGTATTAAACGTCTAAGAAGCTACGGTGACCCTTTAGTGAAGTGGGACTGAACCTATGTTGGTTCTCGAGTCTTTGATGTCAGCTCCATGTTTGACCTCTTTCAAAGTTTGTCCTAAAACTCATCTCTTCCGTCTCTCTGATGTCAGCTCCATGTTTGACCTCTTTCAAAGTTTGTCCTAAAACTCATCTCTTCCGTCTCTCTGATGGCGCCCCATGAGCATGTTCTGATAATGTGATAAATGGCGCTGAAAAGTGATAATACATATTTCAAATATACACGAAAGCGTGGTGGTCAGTCGACGTGCGGACGAATTTCATGTCTTTGTCGTCTTCCCGCCCCCCCCCCCCCCCTCACCTCTCTTTCTCTCTTGCTCGCTCTCCCTTTCTTTCTCAATCTTTCATTCCATTGCGTTTTCTCTCATCTCTTTCCCCCACCCTCCCGCCCCCGCCTGCTGATGTCGCGACACAAGTGTTTGGTGTGGACTGTAGTGGACGTAGGTCTGGTGGTGTCTGTCCTTTGCTACGACAAAGACGTCGTTTGCAATCGTCGTTGAAAGCATCCCTGCACTGGAGCGGAGTCATCATCAGGTTCTGGCTAAAGGCTGGCGAGGCTTAATGGCGCACCACTGACGGTCTTTCCTGAGGGCTGGCTTCAACATTCTTGTTCTTCTCCAACGCCATCACACTTGAAGTCTATTTCTCGAGATGACACCAGGTATTGTCGCCAAAATGACGCCCGGAAGGTTTCAATGAAAATTTGGTCTGGACGTCCAAATTTGCATTGTCCCTGTTTTATTTGTAGGAAGTATTTTATCCTCATATCTTGTATGCAGCTTTTCAGAAAGCAAATGATCTCTTAGACTGTCTGTCTCAACATTCTACGTACTCCTCCACAGTTCTCTTTTGGTCATATTAATAGTTATATTCATGGTTGAAAATGATTGAATAGTAAAATATGACTCATTTGATCATTTTCACCCGCTTGATAAATCTTACGTGCCTCAAATGTGATGAAATATATCGAATCCATCACCAACTTTTCTTTGGGGCTTCGGAAATTTTGTATATTTTATTCTTGTTTGCGGCTTTGTTGAACTCAGTACATACATATATTTTAGAGGGAAAATTTGAAATCCAAATCTTGGAAAACTGTGCACATCAACTGTGTATTCTTGCTGCACACCACGTCGATCCTGCTTTACATAGACTGTTTTCTAAACGCACCAATGAACTTGTGATTGACCAACTTTGACACTTTGAAAACACAATAAAGTTTCATTTTTTTCTAGCAGAACATTGCCTACCATAAAGCGCTATTTAAGAGGTGAAGGGATGAGCTATTTAAGACACAGAAAATGCTTGATGCTCGCTCTCTAAGTACTACTGATCCATCCGCTATATCACCTTCGCGTGGCAGGCGAAGCTGGTGGCTAAGACAACACTGCACAGGATATTTCTTCTTTGTCTTCTCACAGTGGCGGAAGTGCACAAGCTCTCACAATCGATTACCGGATGTGATTGCTTGCTTGAGGGAAAGTTGGCAGGAACACGGAGTCTGGACACACAAGGGAATCAAAGAGCAAATATCACGAGGAGTCAGCTTTCGTAGGGAGTGAGGGCAGCCAGCCTTTTCATCCGTCCACTTCTAACCCTGCAGTCACGCGGGGAACATGCTCCGTAGCCACCGCCAACGGCTGTGTTTGCAGTGAACTCTCTTTGACTGGCTGCTAATACAAGCAGAGGCGGAGTGCTTTCGACGAGATCTACTGGTCTCTGGGCGAGTTCATACCTTTATGAGAAGTTCGTAGTACTGATTATTCACGTCATTTCTTTTTCAAAAGAGACGCATTTCTTTTTTCAAAAAGAGACGCGTTGGATTGCATCAACGATTAGCTTAACAGTTTATTTCGTCAATAGCTTATGACAGATCGAGTGCAGTTCAGGCATGATCAGAACGTTAATTAAGACGACGCTACGAAATGCACTTACACATATGTGCTTTGAAATTAACAGAACTGTTTCATTGGTGAAGCAGACGGCTGCTCAAATCCATTTCAAATACTTGTATGTGAAGCATAGCTCTTTGTTACAGATATAAACCAGACAATTGCAGGGAACAGCAAAAACCGTGTTTTTCGTGACTGTGTGATGGACACCATGCTCTCTAGCACAACTATTGACCCAAAACAAATTTTGCCATATCCTACAACACGTCAGAGATACTGTCCAGGATAGCACAAACAACAGCAGCATTGGCAAAGTTGAAGCCAATATGGCGTGACAGAAATATCACTCTCGCATCGAAAATCAGGCTCATGCGCACTCTGACCATCTCTGTATTCTTGTATGCATCGAGTCCTGGACACTCACATCTGAACTACAGAGACGGATACAAGCCCTGGAAATGAGATGCTACCGCAAGATTCTGAACATCTCATATAAAGACCAACCATGTCACGAATGAGGAAGTCAGCAACAGGATCAGGAGAGCTTTTGGACAGTACGAAGACCTGCTCTCAATCGTGAAAAGCAGAAAGCTGAAGTGGTACGATCACGTGTCAAGAGGCAGTGGGCTGGCAAGATACCGTACCAGGTGGGAGAAGGAGAGGCAGGCAGAGAAAGAGGTGGGAAGACAACATCAATGAATGGACAGGCTTGACCTTTGCTGACTCACAGCGAGCCACAGAGGATAGAGATCGATGGAGGAAGATTGTCCGAAAGTCATCAGTGGTGTCTTAACAATCCATCTCAGGGTTAAGAGACTGAACTGAACTTAACTGAACAATACACGAGCAGCACAAGTACCGTTGTCAGTACTGTAGGAACTAAACAGCTGTCGGAGCTTTTTTTTTCTAGGATCATACTACGTACAAGAATCCATCTTTCAGTGGCCATCACGTAAACAACAGTAATCTCTCTCTCTCTCTCTCTCTCTCTCTCTCTCTCTCTCTCTCTCTCTCTCTCTCTCTCTCTCTCTCTCGCTCGCTCGCTCGCTCGAAAACTGTCCATATAGGGTCGAAGATCGGGGGGGGGATAATTTGTCTCATCAGTAATGATATTTCCTCTTGGGTTGACAACGTCACTTGCGATTTGGATAACCTTCTAGCATTTAGGTTTTGTCGGCAATTGTTCAATTCTCAAAAAAGACGTTTTAGTTGTGTGCGTATATTTTCCACCCATGGGATCACCGTACTATGCCAACTTGAGTGAAAGCAACGGCATTTGTATATTTGAGGAAGGTCTATTGCAGTTATTTGCACGATATGCGGACTGTTCTATCGTCATCTGTGGTGACTTGAATGCCAGGACGGGGAACTCAAATATTGCTAACCATGATAGTTACCCGGATATGAGGCTGGACGTCCTCAATGAGTTTCGGCGTTCACAGGACACCACAATTAACGACTTTGGACGCACTCTACTATCTTTGTGTTTGGGTTTCGATCTACACATTTTGAATGGCACTGTAGAGGGCGCTAAGGACGGTTGCTTTACATATATGTAGACATCTGGGAACAGTGTCATTGATTATTTTTTAGTATCAAATGACTTTTTGCCTTTCTGTTCATATATGTGTGTGAGGGAAAATGTTTCGTCTCCTCACCTTTGTTTAGAGCTGAAAGTGAAAGGTACAGTAGCCGAGAGAAGCGATCCAGAGGAATTTGTAACAGCTAAGCTTGTTTGGGACGCGCACTTGTCACAGATTTATGCAGACCAACTTAAAGCAAACCTCAGTGAATTAGCCATTGGTATGCATACCATTCAGGAAGAAGAGGTAGATGTCTTTTGAGAAAAAAATACATTGTGTTTTGTGCAAGCGGCAGAATGCATGAGAAGAAACGTATGCTTCGAGAAGAAAATATACGATCAGCCGTGGTTTGATAAAGAATGTAAATTAGCAAAGAGTAAAGTGCAATCTCTTCTTAGACTGTACAGACGAGCGCTGTTGACTCCTGTAAAAGATGAGTATATCAAGCAGAAAAATCGGTACAAAAGACTGTTAAACACGAAGAAGGCCCAACATAGAGAGATAATCGCCTCTGAATTGTTAGAGAATATGAATGATCCTGTCAAGTTCTGGAAACGGGTTCGACAGTTGTGTGGAAATAAATCTCTAGACGGCCGTATTCCCGGAATCACTTGGTTGGACCACTTTCGCAAGGTTTTCCAGGTTATGAATCCTGTGAATGTATCTGAAATAGAAAAAATTCAATTTGACTCGTCTGAGGAAGAGTTGTCCTTCCTGAACTCGGTCATAATGGAAGAAGAAATTATCGTAGCACTAGACAAACTGAAAGTGGGTCGAGCTGCCGGACTAGATGAAATTTCAGCCGAGATGTTGAAATGTACAAGTAGATCTGCTGCTATTATGATGTGTAGATTTTTAAATAAGGTATTTTCAACAGGAGAATTTCCGAAGGTCTGGAGAAGGTCCATTATCGTACCTATTCATAAAAAGGGTGATCCTTCTAACCCTGATAACTACCGTGGGATTTGCTTAACAAGCATGTTTTGTAAGGTATTTACTTCAATAATTGCTGACAGACTACAGGGTTGGGCTGAGGCCAACAACCTGATTGTGGAAGAGCAAGCTGGTTTCCGCAAAGGGTACTCCACTGTAGACAACATGTTTATACTTAAGGGCATTGTGCAAAGATACTTGAGCAGAAAACGAAAGCTATATATAGCTTTCGTGGACTTTAAGAAGGCATTTGATACTGTAGACAGAATGGCCTTGTGGAAGGTACTGGAAATGTATGGAATGAAAGGCAGAATGATGAACTTACTTAAAGGCATGTATTCATCTATATGGTACTGTGTAAAGTGCAATGGCCGCTGTACGGAATCGTTTGAGTGCAATCAGGGCCTTAAACAGGGTTGTAAAACCAGTCCGATACTTTTTTCTCTGTTAATAACCTACGTAGCAAAAATGGTGATACAAAAAGGCAATCATGGAGTTCAGTTAATGCCTGAATTGGTTACTATATATCTATTGCTGTTTGCTGATGACGTTGCATTGATTTCAGACACTTCCGTTGGTTTGCAAAATCAGCTTGATATTCTTGTGCAAGAATCATGTAAACTTGGACTTGCGGTGAACTCTGAGAAGACCAAAGTTGTAGTATTCCGCAACGGAGGTTTCCTCGCAGAACACGAAAAATGGTTCTTGGGGGAGGTAAGAGTGGAGGTGGTAAATGAGTATAAATACCTTGGTGCGGTTTTTTCCACACGATTGTCGTATAAAACGATGCAAACAGATTTCGTTGGAAGAGCTAGAGCCGGTATGCTTCAGGCCATCAAATGCTACAGAAAACTTGGATGTGTCTCTCCAGACTTCTTCTTTAAACTATTTGATACACAAGTTGGGCCAGTACTTTTATATTCATCGGAACTGTGGGGCATGAAGGGGTGTTCTGACGTGGAAAGTGTCCATCTACAGGCATTGAAACGGTTTTTATATCTGCCGTCACAAACCCCTAATATTATTGTGTACGGGGAGATGGGGAGGTATCCCTTAAGCATCAGTGCCAAAATACGTGCAGTGAAGTACTGGCTGAGGATTTTGCGAATGGATCCATCCAGATTTCCTCGCAAGATCTATAATATGATGTTACATTTTGGGAAAAATACTTGGGCCGATGACATAAAAGGATTGTTATGTAAACACAACTGTGAAAGTTCGTGGCATCTGCAGAGTGTACAGAATGAGACTCAGTTTCTAAGGGATTTAAAGGGGCGTCTTATTGCCGAGTATGTACAGAATTGGTCTACTGCTCTCGCAAACAGCGCGAGATATGAGTTCTACAGACAAATCAAATATTCACCCACTAGGGAACTGTATCTTTATAATATTGACAAACAAGTTTTCAGAAACATTTTGGTCCGCTTCCGTACGGGGGTCAGTAAACTGTATGTACATAAATATCGTTATACCAAAGATACTCATATCTCATTCATCTGTCCATCATGTAATGAAGAGGACGAAGATGAGCTCCATTTTTTGTTTAGATGCCCTGCTTATGAAGTTTTAAGGCAGAAGTACATTTTCTATATGTTTGATACAAGGTATCACATTGATGTACATGATGTTGTGGCGAATGAGAACGTGGACATAACAAGATCATCGACCATGTATCTTTACTATGCCTTTAAATGACGACAAACAGCACTGGGCACAACCGATGAGTTATGCCGATACTTAGGTTGTGATAGGCCGGTGGCCTGCTCAAATAAAACCATTCGTTGGTTCTCTCTCTCTCTCTCTCTCTCTCTCTCTCTCTCTCTCTCTCTCTCTCTCTCTCTCTCTCTCCTGCTGGTTTATCGAGGCAAGAGCAAACATTGTTGTGCAGCCTTTGTTTTGCCTGTTTTGTGTGGGTTGACAGACGAAAGCATTTTTTTCAGCGTGGTGTCTCTCACAATGTTCCTACCTCTCGATTCAAAGATTGTTTATGAATGCTAATGAACGCATTCATACAATATCCAGTCAAAGGTTTCCTCTTAAAGAGTTCAGTCAGAAGAGATCAGCAACGACTTACATGTGAGTTTTTGGTGGTGGGCGGTAGTAGACACAAGTTAGTTAATGGGCCTGTGGTGGCGGTTCCAAACAGACAATGAAAGCAGATGTTTAGGCCTTACATGACATGTTTAGCAGTCTTGCCATGTGCGATATTTACTACCAAGGTCGTTCACTTCCTACTCAGCGCACTTCACCCGAATTAACGCGCAGCTGACAGTGAAAGTGCAAGTAAGAGTAAATTGAATGAAGTGTTATTGC
>JAWQFJ010011642.1:67500-77500 GCA_034096865.1 Theodoxus fluviatilis
TGTAGGAGATGTACAAGAAATTAGAAAGGCCATTATGGCCATTTGGAAGCACAGGAGGCAAGACCATGAGGACTGTGGTAACTGGTGCCCAGCCAAAAGGGGTGATTTGACAACAGCCAATGCAAATGCTCTGCCTGTCTTGCAACATATCAAGCCAGTTTTTGAGGAGCTTAGCTGTGATGAGCTGTTGCAAAAATGTGTTCATGGGGGAACACAGAATCCAAATGAAAGTTTGCATCACATGGTATGGGCCAGATGCCCTAAAGAAACATTTGTGGGCAGAACCAGGCTGCAAATGGCAGTGGATGAGGCTGTGGTTGCCTTCAATGAAGGGGAGAAGGGAAAAATCAAAATTGTCCATAGACTAGGGCTAGTTGTTGAGCCACACATGGTCCGTGGCTTTGCGGCACTTGATGCACGGCGCGTCAAGGCCTCAATCAGGCTGGCAGCTCCAGCAGTAAAAAATGAGAGGAGGAAAAAAAGTATTGCAAAAGCTGCTCAAAAGAGTGAAGATCTAGCCTACCAAAGAGGAGGACATGAGTAGGTGCACTGTCTGTATAGTTCCTGAATAAAGACTTCAAAGTCATTTTTCTCTGTCCTTTTTTAATTGTTACTGATCTTGTGTGTCCATTTTCTCAGCCAGATCTTGTTCAATCATCTTGAACTTTTGAACACACACACCAAGGTTGTATGGAATCATTATAGACTAAGCATATTGAGGTTAATTGAGTACCTTCTGAGTTATGGATGATTCTTTCATACATTTACAATTTTTTTCACGGACAAAGATGAAGTGTTTTTCAAAATTACTCATTTACTAACATATGGTTCAAAACTTATAATTTTAGTTTGTGAGATTAAGCCATGCTTGAATAAGGCAAATATCACGTTTGAATCAAATAGCTTCAAAATTGGCAGAGAAAACAGACACAAAATGTGATACTATTTATAGACCCATCCGCCATATTGGTCACGTGACTGTAGCAATGTCATTACAAAGTCTGTTTTTGCATACTTCATGCAAGTATCTATTATATAGGAAAAGATGGACTTCCTAGGTGCATAAACAAGGATTTTGCCCGTAATAAAGATATGTGTGTGTAAGTGTCTGTGTGTGTGTGTGTGTGTGCGTGTGTGTGTGCGTGCGCGTGTGTGTGCGTGTGTGAGTGTGAGTGTGTGTGTGTGTGTGTGTTTGGGTGTTTGTGTGTATGTGTGTGTGTTTGTGTGTGTGTGTGTGTGTGTGCGTGTGTGTGTGTGCGTGTGTGTTTTTGTGTATGTGTGTGTGTGCGTGTGTGTGCGTATGTGTGTGAGTGTGTGTGTGTGTGTGTGTGTGTGTGTGTGTGTGCGTGTGTGTTTGAGTGTGTGTGCGTGTGTGTGTGTGTGTGTGTTTGTGTGTGTGTGTGTGTGTGTGTGTGTGAGAGAGAGAGAGAGAGAGAGAGAGAGAGAGAGAGAGAGAGAGAGAGAGAGAGAGAGAGAGAGATTGATTGTGTGTGTGCACCAGCGCGCATACGTGCATGGTTCCATGTGTCCATATGCGTGAGAAAAAGTAAATGCATGATTGAGTGGATGAGTGAACGAGCTAGTGAGAAATTGAGCTAGCGAGCGAGCGAGTGAACGAGTGAGTGTGCGATTGAATAATGAGCGAGCGTGTAGGTGTGTGTATTGTAATCATGCAAGCGACTGTGTGATTATGCATATATTTGCATGAGCGTGCATGTGAGAGGGTGCTTGAGCACATACAAGCGTGAATATGCTTGTCTATACACATTATTGTTTGTGTTCATTCGTAAATCACATTTTCATTGTTAAAGACAGTCAAAGCGCAGAATCCTCGAAAGACCACAATCAAAGAGAAAACTTTAGACTCTTTGATCCCTTTACATTGTAACTCTTCTGCCACCACTGTTACCTTCCGTCTCATCACCGACAACCGAGGGAAATGATTCAGCGTACACGCTAGATAGATACCCGTGTGACGCCGGGCGCGCAATAGTTGCGAGACATTACTCATTTCGCTTGTTTTCGCTTGATTGGCTACCTATTAATAGGACCCACTTTATCCTTTTGCCGTGCATTTAGATACTGACGTATTTCTATAACACTGATATATATTTTTCATAAAACTCATTATCTTGCAGACGATGAGTGCGAAGAGTCTTTGCGCCCAACATTTCAGCGGCGTTGATTTTTCCAACAGCCAGTTTGCAAAAACAACGCGGTAAAGAAAATGCGTGCACAACTGAGCTGTATGATAGTACCATCAAAGACTACTTTGCTGTCATAAAGCTGAGTGGCGCGCAGCTATTTTAGACAACCAATCTGCGCCCGGCTTCACACGATATTTAGTCAGGGTCCTTGGTTATCACCGATGCTCAATGACTTCAGCACACAAAAAAACAACCCGGTGTCACAGCGTCCAGTTACTGGTTATGTAACCTTGCCTGTTTGGGAAGCTGTGCCGTTGGGTTAACATTTTCGTGAAGGCGCCTGACCCGGAAGTCCGCTAGGAAAAAGATAATGGAGGGATCCAGATCAGATCAAATGCTTTCTTGCAGAATCGTAAAACTGAACTTCGGTCCCATTGCAAATGATTGTCTTTGTAATAGATGGATGGATAGCGTTTCACGGCCTATCAGCCATTGTATGCTATGAAAGGCCAGTATTCACGGAAAACACTGGAACAGTTTACAGTAAGCGCAAATCAAGTCACGAGGCTTGTTCATGAGTACAAAGCGCTGCATGAGTGCTTCATTTTAGTAATTGAGCGCCCTTTGCCTCTCCTGAACACCTACAGACTTAGTGCAGCGCTTCACTTGTTAAAGGGGAGGTAAATCTTCTGCGCCCCATGTTCTGTTGCTAGACGCTAAGAAAGTGTTTTCTTTGCCACATACATCGTTTATGTACGATTAAATGTATTCTGCATGAATAAAGTCCACTACTGTGTGATCCTTACTTGCCATTACTCGCGCATACAGAGCGCTTGGGGCAAATAAAGCCCGTTCCATTCCCAAAATGATGTTTCTGAGGGTTATTTACGCATCGACGGTCAGTGCGGGATCGAAGACGCCATTTTGAAAATCGTGTGAATCACCTCGGATCTGTGATGCACAGCGCTGCTCAGTGCTGAGTGAATCACGCCCCAAAATTGCTGTTCAGGAGTGAAACACGTGCAGCGCTGCGCCTCCTGAACAAGCCTACGGTGTCCCTACTTATTCGCCTCTTACGAATCGCGTAGGGAGACGCGGTGGGTCAATTCTTACCCCGAACCCACAGGGGGGTGTCTTCGCTATATCATAGTACAGAAAGTTTAAAACAAGGGAATGCCAGCGACAGTGAAGGCGAAGGTATAAAATTTCCCCATCGAGTCCGTCCTAAAGTTTTACCTGTGCGCCACAGAGAGGTCCTTTAGCTGAAAGTTTGCACAGGTCATATCTTTTTATGCATCGCTTACGTTTTGTAACGTACGCGATCACTTAGAACCTTATCATGTTTTAGACTTCATAGTACAAGAGCCTTTATCTTGTCCTCTATTTGAGGAAATTCACCATGGGGAATTTCACTTCCGGTCGCCTGTGTCAGCCAAGTAAGTGAGTGGATTTACCTCTTTGCAGAAGCAATGCGGGCAAAGCATTGTCGCGCACTGCACGTGACAAGCTGTTTCATTCAGCGCGGGTTTGCTTTGCAGCCAGTGTTTGCGTGCAGTTGGACACGGAAACTATCGCGTTGCGTTCTGCATGAGAGTAATCTGTTGTTTTGTTTTACTATAAATGACAGTCTGCGACCACGGGTTTAGTTACTCTAATGAGTCACTGGAACCCTGTAGAGAGTAAGTGAAGTCTGTATGACGCTTTTGTGGTCATATTCTCGAACCGTGACTTTGTCGTGCCAGATACAAGTGGGTTGTTAATTCTTCCTTTTAGGTTTCATTGTAGAGCTTCAGCTCGGGTGGTGTGATGGTCCCCCATTTGTGAGTCCAGCGAAGCGAATCAAGGGAATGAATAGAGAGGGCAGCGAGTGTTATCCAGGCCCCATCTGTGAACCCAGCCACTTTGAAGAGTCAGTGGAAAAGAAGGAATAGAGAGGGCCTCTGTTATCTACGCCATATCGGTGAATCCACAGGGGGTCACCCCGGTTTGGCAATCAACATTCCTATGGGACGGTTATCTAGAGATCCCCGTGCAGCCGAGCATGGCGTGTCAGACATTAAGGAAGCGTCCTGTCAGAGTCCTGTCAGAGACGCTAGCACATCAGTCCCCAGGGAATAGTTAATTATGGGGAAGTCAGCGACAATTTAGTTTGAGACCCCAGCTGCCTCTCAATCTGGGGGTGGAGTCAACAGGTCACCACGACAGGTCGCAACATGAGTGGCTCTTCACCTCAGCATTGGAGCAGAGATACTATAGTAACTGGATAGCTGTCTGCGGGAAACACGTCTGCCAGTGCCATCTCGCGCAGAAAATCAGGGCGGAGGCACTGCTCTCTTCCGGTCTAAATCTGGGCAGGTTCCATTGTCCACACAGCAATAGAATGTAATGGTTATTTCTTGTACTGTGCTTTATCATCTCTAGCTGAATTCAGTTGTGCAAAAACATGATGTAGTTTGCGGATTGTAGAGTGAGAGGTTGAAGTTGGACTGACAATTCGTTGAATATGAAGTGTGTTCTTTGACGTAGCGTCTGCTTAAAAGCATAGTGGAACCATTCCAGCTATATCCAGCGTATGTGGGATTCAGAGGGTTTTGACACAACATGCCAGGAAATAACTGCAATTGTTGGTTGTGGAGCCTACACAGGCCGAAATAGAGGGCTGTCGTTCCACAGAATAATAACACAACGATCCTGAATGGGAGCGAGCAGAGATCTATACCATAGGTTCCTCCCTTTGCGAGTCATGGCGTTAGCGCCAGTGGCGGTATGCGCGCGTCAGAGAGCAGACGACGTGTTCTCACATGTACTGACTGCTATGCCGCTATGTAGAAGACAAGTGGAGTGCAAGGGTGCTCAGCATTTCACATACGTTTAAGAAGCGTTTAGCAGCAGTGCCTCTGACTTGCAACACCATCCTGCTTATTAAAAATAATATTTTCTGATTCATAACATAATTGCAAACTGACTTCATGAAGCGTCGACTCGCTCTTTGTCTTTCGTGTATTATCTCGGTCATAAATGTTACACTCATCTACACTGTCCGAGCTAATGTAGCTATAGATTGACAGTTATGTATAATATACTATTTCAATGTTCATTCTTTCTTTTCAACTACTTATTTTCAGTAAATGCTGCGTACTTACCTCAAGTATCTCCTCGATTAGCTGCACCATTCTGTAAACTCGGAAACCGGAAATGATCGTTGCCGGTGGGAAGGCGGAGCTGGGCAGACAGCACTGCGACTATATTTAGACTATACACTGAGAGGTCAAGTCAGCAGTCCATTATATATAGTGTCTCTGATTGGAGTTCATCAAAAGCAACGAGGACCGTCGCCCCCTTCACTTCGGACTGACCACGCAAGCAGAGCACAAGGCTCGCCCCGAAGTCCCTGCTAAGACAGAGTATTCCCTCCAACTTGTCTCAGAGGTGCCTGACCATCATCGCTGCTGCCGTCACCCCTTTTGCTGTGACCAGAGCCGAGTTCCCATCAACGCTGCTGCCGTCACTCCTTTTGCTGTGACCAGAGACGAGTTCCCATCAACGCTGCTGCCGCTGCTATCCCTTCAGTGGTAACTGTGAACCTCTACCTTCCCCTGCAAATTCTGGACTTGAAAGTCAGTAAACTCGTGTTATATGAACATTGTTTCATCGACGAGCATTTGGAGAGCGTTTTCAATAGACACATGAGATAAGTCATCTAAGTGGAACTGAGGATTAACTTTAACATTCATTAATTAAGGCTTGCCTATTATGAACTATTCTTCTTGTGCATGCTTGATTTTACTATGAAGATATCATTGTTTGCCATTATTTAAATAAATTATTATTAATTGTTTTCTCATGACCTCTTCTTCTGGTTTTGGGAGAACGAGACAATGAAGGCAGTGACTGTTATGTGTGCAAGTCAGGCCTCATCCAACCATTGATAAATTAACATACCCCTAGACTCAGAGGACGCCTTGTAACAGTGGCGTGGTGAGTTTGACGTGTGCGTGTGTGTGTGTGTGTGTGTGTGTGTGTGTGTGTGTGTGTGTATGTGTTATGCATGGGTGTAAGGAGAGCTTGGATTCCGATTATCGGTTATTGTCTTCTGTAAGTAGGAGCGAGTATCGCCTGTGAGAGCTTGGGCTCTGTGTTATTTGTACCATACTGTACATAACTAATTGGTATTGACAGTTAGAAAATTGCTCTAGGTACCAAAGCGACTGCCCCGACTTTGAGTGGGTTGTGACAAGCACCTTGCGGCTGCAACTCTAGAATCCACGTAGCTTAAAATGACGCATTTCCCGGCCACGAAGCGACCTTGGGCGAGCGCTCTGACCAATGGACAGGAGCCTTTACGTGGGAGAGCTGACGGAATCAATTCCATCGCATCCCAAAGTCAAATGAAATTCTTCTACATGTGTTTGATACCCCAAAACCATCAAGCTGCAAAATGTCATTGGTTTGGATCACAATGCAGCCGTTTCTCTGTCGCTGCTGATTCAACGTCTTTCCTTTATTATCTTTCTTTCTTTCTTTGGTTGTAAACTGCAGTCCAGTGTCCTGTGACTTATTGGCAGCGGCATGCAAAGCTTTCACTGTAGCCTGCCAAGATCATGGCATCATCTGAGAGGGGTTTTCTGTCATTCAGCTCGGCGGTTCCAGCGTCGATGGAGGACTGGACATCGAACCACTGCCGAGAAGCCGAGAAGGAACGTGCCGTCCCTATGGTCACAGAGCTTTGTCCTCGGCCGTCTTTGCTCAGCTGCTACCATGAGTGCTTTCGTCACGCCTAAAGCTCGGGAAGCCCCGACCAGAGACGTTTTTCCTCCTTCGTTTCCTCGTTTCCCATCTCGTTAATGCTGGCCGTTAGCCCCCAAAAGAAGACTCCGTGTCGAAGCAATCCAGTGCCCGTTCCGTCTTTTTAAAGTCCGGGGACGAGCATCTTCCCAAGAGCCGGACAGCCCTGAAGAAAATGCTGAATGATTGTGCGCTAGCACGAGATGAATGGAGGCTTGCTAATCTGTCAAATCGATGCATCGCTAATGTCATTGATCCCGTGACAGCCGAGCTCGGTATCACAAAAAAAGAAATTCACTGTTAGCTGCTAATAGTTTCCTCGTGAGTTTGTACACTCACGGACACTTTAAAGTTAGTTATTGTAGCAATACCATTACACTTCATCTCTGTTTCTGTCGCCTTTCTGCTCTGTATCTGCACGACCAAATGATGGACATTTTTAGCTTGATCGTGCCTAGTTGCTCCTTGAAAATCTTGGGGACCGAATTATGTGTATGCTCAACACTTAAAAGACAATATTCTTTGACTCAAAGTGGTTGCATATTTGGACGTTTATCTCTGACACGTAAACAGAGTATTTCTTATAGCCTGCGCATGCGCACTGGCCTAATTATCTACCGGAAATAGGGAGCCATTATATTTCTTGTCTTGTCTGGCAAATGACGTATTGATACTACTGCGTTGCAGTATGGCGGAACGAATGACCATATGTTACAAAGAGAGGAAATAAATAGGGATTTCCGAACCCACCGGCAAAAGTAACGCAATAAATTCATTTGCGCACGACACGCTGGCTGGCCTTGAATACAATAAGAAGATGTTATAAGCATATTCAGCACGTGCTTCTCTTGCTTGCCAGCATGTTCAATAATGTGCTAGTGGGGCCTAGGCGGTGAACATAGGGAGCACACACTGCATGTGCAGAAGCTGGATATGCTGCGCATACTGTTCAGTGCACTCAGTCTGGCCATTACATGCTCACAAACACCCCAGCGCTAGCGCTTTTTTTGCACAGTTGCAATGCCGAGGTTGTCAGAAGAACATCGTCAACAAGCCATCGGGCGTCTTGATGCTGGTGAGACGCCTCTGCAGGTTGCAACTGCATTTGGTGTGCATGTCACAACAATTCATCGTCTTCGGCACCGTTTCCTTGCCACCAACAGCACACGTAACCTACCCAGGAGCGGCAGGCCACGGGTTACAACAGCAGCTCAAAATCGCCTATTGAGCCGCCGGCACCATCGTGACTTGCATGAAACTGCCGCCAATTCAGCCAGAAACACTCATGGCGTGCACGGGAGGCCAATAAGTGAAAGAACGGTACGCAGAAGGCTGACTGCTGCAAACCTGGAGAACCGCATTCCAGCACGGCGTCCTCCCCTCACTCTTCAGCATCGCCGCAACCGTCTGGCCTGGGCACATAATCACATCAACTGGTGACTTCGGGACAGGAGGAGAGTCCTTTTCACTGACTAGAAGCGGTTTTGCGTGGACAACGTCGATGGCCGTGTCAAGATCTGGAGAAGACCCAGAGAACGCTTTGCTGATGCCAACATTGAACATCACGACCGATGGGGAGGTGCAAGCATCATGGTGTGGGGCGCCATTGATCTGAATCAACGAGTTGGCCCTATATTCTTTGATAATGTGGGTCATGGTTGTGGAAATGGTGTCAATGCTGCCCGGTACATCGCCCAGGTTCTCCAGCCTCATGTGGTGCCATTTTTGCAGTCACCAAAACTTCCAGTTCCAGCAAGATAATGCCCATTCTCACACAGCACGTGTTACCCAGGCATTCCTGCGTCAAAACAACATCAACCTTCTGCCTCATCCCGCAAGATCACCTGACTTAAACCCAATAGAACATTTTCGGACGCTCTCCAGAGAAGGATGAATGCCCTCGTGCCCAGACCTCGTACACAGGCGGACTTGCGTGCAGCTGTTGCCAGTGTGTGGCCCCAGGTCCCCCAAAGGCAGACCAACAACCTGGTAAGCGCCATGCACCAGAGATGCAGGGCGGTGATTAATGCCCATGGTGGTTCAACACGCGATTGACTTTCCAAGTGCATTTGACTGAAATGGGTTCACGGTACTGACTCATTCTTTTCGATTTTCTAAACTGTAATGTTAATCAATGTATTGAATGAATTCGTTTTGATTTGTGCTACTGTTTGTTACATGAAATTGGCCTTAATAATTCCCATGCCTCAAACCCTTCTGTTTTGATTGGGTTTCTTTTGCGTATGAGTATATGTATCCAGCTGAATAATCGGAGTTTGTGCTCTGTCAGTTTAGATTGATGGATTGCGAATTCCATTTGTTTAGTCTTGGAGCCTGTTACGGAGATCCACAAAAACGAAATAAAACAGGTCTCTGGTTACTTACATATCTTTATTTTTCAACATAAAACATGCCCGTAAAAGGGGTAGAAAAGAAAAAGAAAAAGAAAAAAGAATGTTACATTGGTATATGGCTCAAACACAACATCTACAATAACCCAATCTTATAAAATTACACCTACTCTTCACCTACTCAACTCCCAACGGGAAAAATGAAAAAGCACAAGTAAAATGTCGGTCAGCCTTCTTATATAAATCATAAAAGCACGTAGGTCAGCCCTCGCCAAGTAAAAACTATCGACCCGTGTAAAACTCTCGCACCAACCTTCCAACTCTGCCCACTCTCTCTCTCTCTCTCTCTCTCTCTCTCTCTCTCTCTCTCTCTCTCTCTCTCTCTCTCTCTCTCTCTCTCTCTCTCTCTGTCTCTGCTGTATGTGTGGAGCCGATCTCTTTTCTTCGTCGGCTTCTCTCTTCTGAGCTTCGCCTTCCTCTGCTCTCTTCTTCGTCTGCTTCTCTCTTCTGTGCTTCGCCCTCCTCTTCTCTCTTCTTCTCACCCAGCAGGCGGACCGATTTCTATCTTCTGTCTTCTCTCAGTAGGCGGACTGATCTCTCTCTTCTTGCGCTCTCTAATATAGCTATCTTCTCACAACCAACTCACGACCCACCTTTACTCACTACTTCTCATACCTCAGACAGAACACCGCTCAACACCCCGTGGCAGAACTCAAC
>JAWQFJ010011643.1:0-15000 GCA_034096865.1 Theodoxus fluviatilis
GCTAGCTAGAAGCCATTTCCAATTTACAATGGCTTGCCTTTTTTCCCTACCCATCCTAAAGTAGAGAAACAAAATGGAACTACTTTCTTGCAGAAAGGTCTCTGACTCTCGAGATGCACACGAGTAATGATTAGTCCAAAAAGTCTCCGTGGAGGGACAACACTGAATCCCTATGGACGTATGTTTGCTGGATCCCAAGTCAGCCCGCTCTGCAGACGTACTAATAAGCTCTTGCAGACATACCCTTGTATGCCTATTCTGTTTGAGGGACACGAGGAGGGACAGGGGGCGACCCTTTGACCGCCTGTCGACCTCCTCCCTTTTCGCTGTTCAGCCTCCTCTGGAGCTAAGTGTCAGCCGTCAGTTATCTCCCTTCATCCACTCACCGCTAGAGGGCGTTGCGGTGCTGTGACCTCTGAACAAAAGTCAACAGGGTCATGAACCTCTGTGGACTTCCGCTAGAGGCATGCAACGAGGTTACCGCATTGCATGTACAAAGTATGTTCTCTGAAAATAGAGAAGTTTATGTAATTCGGGGATCCGCCACACAAATTAGTGTGTTTGCTACCCCAATAAAAACCCAATAATTTGTTTTGTTCCCGTTTTTTTTTAAGTCACAGAAGAGATCGGTTTTTAACTCTTGACAGCGGTGGCAGTGGAAGCTACGGTCAAGGCTGCAGGTTACAGACTGATTCTGATGGGCGATGGAAACGGCAGTTGGTGGCGGCATGAGTGGTGAATGAAGGGTAGCGAGCGAGGACCCTTCAGGGGCAATGACAAGACCTTGTGGTGACAGGCGCTAGAGCGAAAAGCGAGGGGTGGTGTGTTGTCTTTGACCTCGCTCTTACTGCCACAGCCTTTGAAGGCAGCTTCTGTCCGCCATCTTGTAGCCAGAAACGTGGCAAACAGCAGAAGAGAAGCATGAACGACAGCAAAGAGCCAGAAATGGAGCAGAAACTTCCGGCGCAGACCGGAAATAAGGTGATTGTGTCTGGGGTTTTCGTTCAAGTCCCCTCCTTTTTGTCTCAATCCACGTTTTCTCTCTACCCCTATCCCAACCCCTTTCTCCTCAACACTCTCGCAGCTCCGCACACCAGGCTTAACCTAATGCTTTTCACGACCTATCCTCATCCCTCCCCAACTCAGCCCATCCCATCGACACCCCATTGTCTCCCGGACCTCCAAATTCTGTCAGGGAATAGAGCAGCCTGTGAAAACAGCAATTTCCTTTCCTATGCATAGAGATTTCCCTCACTCCTCCTCCAGACATGGGGTGCCTGACCAATAGAGGTCCGTCTCCTAGACACCTCCTCTCCCATATCCACTCCCCTGTCCCACTGCTGACAATAAGCCTGCTTTCTCGATTATAACAGCCCCTATTCTACTCAGTTTAACAACGACGACGACACACGCGCGCGCGAGCACACACACACACACACACACACACACACGGAGGACCATCAGAAGAAGAGACATCAGAACATCTACATGTATTTGTTTCGTCTAAATACGCGCGCGGGCGTGCACGCACGCACACGTTAGCGCGCATACACATACACACACACACACGCACGCAATCACACACGCACACATAAGCGCGCGCACACATACACACATACACATACACAATTGGAGAACAATCATCAGAGGAGACACAGGAACACCAGTGCGTTTATCCCCATCTACAGGTACGTGTGCCCCCTTCCTATTTGTTCCCCTGAAACTCAACTGCCGTTACCAGCCTCGACGAGTCGTTCGAAGACCATTCAAGTAAACAGTGAGTGTGTGAGCAAGCCGTGTGAATTGCGAAGCGAGGGCAAGGCGTCGGCAATTAATGGCCGACCAAAGTGACGTAAGCGGTTTCTAAGCCCCTCCGAACGCCATTTAGTGACATCACATTACGGCCTAACTGGTGAGGGGTACCTGTAAAGCACGCCACCAGTACGTCAGGCCTGCCTTGCGTCACTGCTTGAGCTGGCTGAACAAGGGATAAACGGAAGACAATTGCCTTGGGCCGACTGATAAACGGAGGCGGCCCTCTGTCTCAAAGAGCTCAGCGGTCCTGCCGATCATGTCCCAGCATGGTTGGCTGTCTCCATAGCGGACTATTAGGAGGGCTTAAAGTCAACTTTGCAAGCAGATTAGAAGACAACTAGTCTGAGTCAGTCCATCACAGGCTTCCTTGTTCAATAACGGGCTCTTACGCTGTGCAGTGTTCACTGCCTGGGCAAAGCAGACAAAGATGATAAGATACCAGTGTATCCTCATTTGCTAAAATTTTGGATTTCAAAGACGATCATCAGATCTTATGGGAGCACGATTGGGATCTAAGACAGACTAGTTGTGCAGAGCATGCACTATGACTTCATCCGTGTGCCGTTCACCAGCTCTTCATGTGCAGTTATGCATGTACGCGTTTCTGTATGTGTGCGTAGATGTGCGTGCTTGTGTGTGTGCATGCACATGTTTACGTGTGCATATTTATCTCTCTCTCTCTCTCTCTGTCTGTCTGTCTGTCTGTCTGTCTGTCTGTCTGTCTGTCTGTCTGTCTGTCTGTCTGTCTGTCTGTCTGCCTGCCTGCCTGTCTGTCTGTCACAGTGTCAGTCTGTCTGTCTCCTCCCTCTCCTCTGTCGTGTCTGTTGTGTCCGTCTTGTCCTCCTCTCTCTCTCTCTCTCTCTCTCTCTCTCTCTCTCTCTCTCTCTCTCTCTCTCCTGTCCTATCCTTTTCTTTCACGCCGACAGGTTTAGAACCAGAGAGGAACATTAAAGTGAAACATGCCGCGTTTTGTAGGGGAACGAGAACTTTTGTCCCACGTTCCCTTGAGTCTTGCTCTAACAATGCCTTTCTTATCCTCTCTCCTTGGCACGAGTAGACATTTACAGAAAGTGTTATCTCACGTCACGAACCCAATTATCCATCAGCGCTAAATGCAAACACACGATCTCAGTAATCAAGTCTCCACCCGCGGCCGCCATGATGACGTCACCGTAGTTGCCATACAGCAAAGAACTCATAAACAAGCTAACTACAAGGCTCCAACGGCATTTTACTTCAGTCTACTTTTATCCATTCTGCTGAAGACTGGAACTAATGAAGTACGATTGCAAACGAAAAAACGTTAACATTCCCCGTTCCCTTTTCTGGAATTACAAGACACGGTTTTCCTGAATATTCAGTGAACGAATCCCACGACTGACTCCTTCACTACGGACCAAATGGCGAACTTAGTCAGACAGAGTGAGTACCCCCCCCCCCCCCCCCAAAAAAAAAAAAAAAAAAAAAAAAAAAAAATAATAAAAAACACAACAGTAAAACAACAACCACTGTCAGTTTCAGATACAAGAAATAGCAAATAAAGAAATCGGCAGCAAGGCAACGAGAACAACAATGCGTAAAGGAGGGGGCTGGGGGAAGAGGACTGGCAGGGCAAAGGAGAAGAGAGGAAGAGGGGTGGGGGGTGGGGTGGGGTGGGGGGAGGGAATGAGAGAAAAGGGGGACAAGATTTTATAGGTGCGCCAACGCAAAGGACTACGATGGAGAGTGTTTTTGACAGACAAGACGAATTAGCCAAACTGCATCAGATGGCATTGCCAACAGTAAGTAGAGAAGAATAAGTGGAGCAGGTGCAAAGAGAATATCAACTCCTCCAGTCTTTGGCCTTTTGTGAATTGCGTACGGAGACACAGCGGAAAGACGGGGGGAGAACAAGGGATAAAGTGTGTGGGCGTGCTCTCTCTCTCTCTCTCTCTCTCTCTCTCTCTCTCTCTCTCTCTCTCTCTCTCTCATCTCTCTCTCTCATATCTCTCTCTCTCTCTCTCTCTCTCTCTCAAAGACTATTCTGAGTGATGACAGCGAGACAATATTAAGAGCTACTAGTATTTACTGGTATAAAGCTTTTCAACGCAGTTCTTACGCTATAACTTTACCCGAAAGCAACGATTTTTATTTTGATTAACGTTGGTATAATATGTCTGCTGCAGATCACTGTCATAGATATTGCACCCGATGTGAAGGTGTATATTATATGTTTGCCATTGAAATAGGCCGGTGGCCTCTTCAATAAAGCGCTATTTGCTCTCTCTCTCGTCTCTCTCTCTCTCTCTCTCTCTCTCTCTCTCTCTCTCTCTCTCACTCTCTGTGGGTGGAGCTGACGTATGACTTAAGCACATATAAAGGAAAAATCCTCACACGATCAGGACAGAGTACGGAGAAAGACGAAGTGGATCAATTAGAAATGAAGAGGAAAAGGAAACAAAGGATGCAGATGTGTCTGCAAAGATACAGTTGTAGAATAAAGAATGATGAATAGGAAATGGCGGAGAATGCCAAGGAAAAGGAAGCTGAAAAGAAAAAGCAGGGCGAAATAGAAGGTTGTTGCGGCTGAAAGCATGAGAGGAAGGAGATCAGACTTCAGATACAGCTGTTTGTGAGAGCCAGTTATGTATTTGAGGAAATGCGAGGAAAGGCGTTTCCAAACAAGTCATCTGGGAATCCCGTTATCTTGCATGAAATCACAAATTCATTTCCCAGATGGAATTCAAACTTGGCTTGGCTGCAAAGCTTGGACGCGCTATCTCCGCAAACATAATTTTAAAGTGACTCATTGAAAATGCGCGATGTCGGTGCTCCATCTGTGCAGTAGCACGGGTGAGGGTGGCTCCAAAAGCATTTGCCTTGACGAGAGGGCGTGAGAACTACGCATGAGGTTGTTCACGGAGCGCTGTGTGACTTGAATGCCCGCCCACACATCCTTCCAGAAACATCATGCAAGGACAAAACGGCGTCTTCGAGGATTCAGGCAACACTGCAGTCGACTGGGACTTGCCGTCGCTGACTTGCCCTGACCCCGATGACGAGAAGTGATAGCGAACGAGAAGGGACGAGCCGTGTAGGACCCACAAGTGTTTGCCCACCTCGCCTGGACCCGAGGGAGACAACTCTACAGTCAGGGGAGGCCACCCTTGAGGCAAGGGAGATAACCCCCGACTCGTCCGCTCGGGAACTCGAGGCACCGAGGGCAGGGGGCCAAGTGTGGACCCAAGAAGTCGTAGGCGCCAGCAGGGCTGCAAGGTAAAGATCATTTTCTGGGAAGCAAAGACCACCGTCTGACAAGGCGAGAAGTCCCTCAGCGGCGAGTAGATCATTGTCTGGAGGGTGGAAGACCATTGTCTGGCGTGCTCGAGACAATGTCTGGCGTGCTGGAGACAATGTCTGACGTGCTGGAGACAATGTCTGACGTGGAAGGGAAAACCGTCAACGATGAGGTCCACTGAGAGAACGGAATGGGAAGCCAAACGACCGCAGCAAGGGTCAGTGGACACAGACAAGTATCCTCGCACAGTAAGGCGAGCAAATCTTGCTCAGATGAAAACAGGATGAAATCTTACGCTTAAGGACAAGGCACGCTGATCAATGATAATTCAAACGCATATTTCAAATTAGTAACCATGATAGAAGATTGAGGAAGCTCCCTTTAGGACGATTTTCTGTTTTTGGCGTCAGAGACGTTGAACCAACACTCTCACAGTCACACATACGAAAAGGTGCATCAAAGATGTTCATCGTATACATGTATTTCATACTCTTTCACGCGCACACAGTGTTGTAGCACATAGTAATGACGGCTGGGTAGAGGCCGATAGGGAAATAGCAAGAAATAATCCAGATTTATCCCCCCCCCCCCCCCCTCTGGGGATTAAACCACTGTGGACTATTCTTGCTTCTTCGTTTTTCAAGTTCCGACCAGATTAATCCGATTTACATTACGTATAAATATCCTCATCTTCCAGCACAGAAAAAAGCAATCACATCTTCTAATTCCATGGCTTTGATCATTTAAAGTTACGTGATAAAGAAACGGCTGACGGACAATTCACAGTCACCAGTCTCCAATACTCTTCCACAATAATCACAAAGCACGATCGTCATCACTGCAGGCGTGGGTCACCAAGTAGCAACGTCACGTCACACAGGGTAAAAAAAACTCGCGACAACCCGGGCAAGACAAGGGAGGGAAGTAATTACTTGTCACAAGATGATCACCTGATGGGAAACCTTTATCTGCACACAAACGTGCTTCCTGCAGCCAATTCCACGATCAACCACAACGGGGAAATCCAGGGTGACTACAAGGAAAGTTGAGAAGGAAATGGGAGGAAGAGCAATGGTCCACGCAACTTGACCAAACATCCGGGCGTCTTTCAAGAAAACGAGATCAACAGAAAGGGAAAGCCGCCCAAAATGGTCTCTTCACCTAAGAGAGCCATGGGCTGATAACTCTTGTTCCTACGGAAGTATAGAGATAATTATCTGTAAAAGTACTCTCTAAGCAGCATAACCAACGGAAATACGGGAAGGAAAACAATTACGCGTCTCTAGTCTCCATGTATTGCTTAAATGTACATGTACATGTATAAAAGTGGATCGAGTCCCATGAAAAGTTGATAGATGGGTTTGAGACTGCGTGAATATGGACCTATGTTTGTGTGTATGTGTGTGCGCGCGCTCATGTGCGTGTGCATATTTGTATGTGCGTGCAAGAGTGTGAACGTGTGCGTGTATGCGCTAGTTTGTGCACGCGTGTGTTTGCGTGCATGCAAATGCGTGTGAGTGTATGTGTATGCGTGTGCGTGCATAGGTGTGAGTGTAGATGTTGATGTCTGCGTGTACATGTGACTGTGTCTCTGTCTATGTAAGGAAAAGGTAAGTAGGAGAAGAAAGACATGCAAACAGAGGAAGGGCAACGACTTAAGAAAGGATAAAAAGAGGAAAGATGAAACACGCCAGAGCAAAGACGAAGGCCAGAGAGAGGAAATGGGGGAAGGGGGGAATAGAAAAAGCAAGGAAACGGAAAATCGGGGTGGTGGATGCGAGGTCAAGATGAAAGCTGGGACAGGAATGGATGGACAACAAGAAGTGATGAACGGCAAAGGGAGGGATGGAGGACAGAGAGGACAGGGGCGCGTCCAGCATGAAAGCAGGCAAGTCAGTGCCTGGGGGAAAGAAGACATCATGGCGGTCAGACGGAGAGGTGGGGAGGGCGGGCACAGCATTCAAAGGCAGGGATGGAATCATAGACACGGCCACGGAAGACCCGCCAGCAAGGAACTACAAAGTCATGTCACAAGGGCTTCTTGACGAAAACGACTCCAGGCAGCAGGGGCCACGAAGCAAAGAGGGGGGGGGGAAGGGGGGAGGAGAGATGGGGAGGGGGAGGAGAGATGGGGAGGGGGGGGGGGAGGAGAGATGGGGGGAAGAGAGATGGGGGAGGGGGAGGAGAGATGGGGGGAGGAGAGGTGGGGGGAGCAGAGTTGGGGGGGAGGGGAGAGGAGAGGTGAGGAGAAGGGGGGAGGGAAGGGGTGGGGAGAGAGAGGAAGGGAATAGATGGGGAGGAATGGAGAGGAAGGGTGGAACAATTTGAGGGGCCAAAGGAATACAGAGGGAGAGAGCAAGGCCAAAAGTTCACGGAAAAGAAGGGAGTCCACTACCGGGACGCGTGTAACTCACACGGAATCCGACAGTCGGCGTGATGATGAAGATCCGCTAGAAGAATCAGTGATCAGACATTACCAGGCACAGTGCGGAACAGGAAATTGAAACCATTCAAAAGCGATTCACACTGCGAGAAAGAGCAGGTTGATGAAGCAGCTCTGAGATGAAAGGGAAACGGAGAGAACAGGCCACAGACCCAGAAACGATCTTCACCTTCCCTGTACGCCACGCCTCCAGCAATGGCTAACAGGGGTGCTGAAAAGCACTCGCCCGGTCGCCCGATGCGACTAAAAATGTGTCTGGGCGACCAAAAATGGTAAAAGCACTCGCCCGACTGGCGACCAAATGTTTTTGCGTTGTTCAGCGTCTTTATTTCGGGTGCCTATGTCCACGTGTCGCGCTCAATAACCATAATACGAACCGAAGAAACTTCGGGCTAAAAATAACCATGATCATGGCTAGTCGCAACCAATCAGAATTCATTTCTGTTGTAAGCAATGGCCATTTGACCAATCAGAAAGCAATAATTTGTCGTCTGCGTTCTATCGCATCTTTCATCATGTGGCGATTCTTGACGAATGTTAGTGAGCCGCCTCCCAAAAAAACCAAAACAACTGAAGAAAAGGCCAATTACAACAAGATTTATGAAGAACAGGGAAGGGAGAGAAAGTTTTTGGCGTCTTGGCAGAACAACAGGCCCTGGCTCAGGTACAATGAAACACAGAACGCGATGTTTTGTGATGCTTGCTCGTACGCGAAAGATGTGGGTCAGCGATACGGCGTGGAAACGTGGGTACAGGGGAACCGAAGTTTCAAGCTTGAAACCATCAAGCATCATGAAACATCTAAGGGTCACATCATGCGACTGAAGGCATACGAAAATGCCAAGTATTTGTGTTGCGAACTTCATTATTGTCTGGGCGAGTAAAAACCTGTCTGGGCGAGTAAATTTCAAAATTTACTAGCCCGTTAGGCGACCAAAAAATTTCCACTTTCCTCACCCCTGGCTAACCAGCGACAAGTGACACTACCAGAACAGAAACTATCACCTAAAACTATACACGTGCACACACACATGCGCACATTCAGAACGGGTCAGGGAATGGAGGTGGGGATTGGGGGGGCAGGGATGGGGGGGGGGGGGGGGGGGGGGGGAAGCAGCTACCATTAACAGACCTGAACCCTTTTGTCAAGGACATGGCAACCAATGCACAATACATGGTGCGTGGTAGTGTAAGAGATCTATGAACTACGTCAGCTAAGCACACACTTCAGTACCATCATTCCAGATCGCCTGCTCACCAAATGTGGGTGTATGTTTGTTCGGTGTGATTCGTGACGCTGCAACCAAGTACATAAGAGTGCACCAGAAAACCAGGCTGAAGAGTAAAAATTCGTTCGGTTTAAAAACAATTTTCAGTTTTATGGAACATGTATTTAATTTGTTTATCTTAATGTCAACCTACCGAAACAAGATGATCCCTGACGATTTTCCTGAGCGTTAGTTTGAAATTTATTCCAGCTACCGTGACCTTTTTGTCAAGCAGTCATGCATGAACCCATTGCACCAACTGAACTCGGTCTCTTTGTGACTTAAACAGACATCTATTATGGAGATAAACACATTCTGATAAATTACAAATAAGTATGTCGATATCTGCAAGTACTGCTGCATTACACAGAATTCAGAGTCCGCACGTCGTAATGAAATTTATTGATCCACAAAATTGTCCATTCCTAGCAACAACAACAACAATAACAACAACAGCCACAACACCGACTTTAGCAACAACACCAGCAACAGGGAACGGCACTTCCGGGCAGATAAGTATCACAGGGAGTCTCGCGTTGTTGCACAGCCTAAAAAAAATGTCAGCTGGAAAACGGAGCTGAGGAAATGAGCGGGCTGCAGCGCTATGTATGCACAGCATGGGGAAAGGGGCGGGGGGTTAGATTGAAGGATGGAAAGACGAATGAAGACGCTCAGGTAGGGTAAGAGAGAGAGAGAGAGAGAGAGAGAGAGAGAGAGAGAGAGAGAGAGAGAGAGAGAACGAACGAACCAGTTTATTTGTTGGGCACCCGGCCCGTCACAATTAGTTCAAACATAGTATGCTTCATTGGCCATAGGTATGCCGACTGCCTCCTACCTCCTTTTAAAGGCATAGTATAAGAACATGGACACACAACGGGAACAAACACTTCTTTCAAACATTACACTGAACAGCTTGGTCAGTCGAGATAAAAGGAGACTGGATGTACATTAGAGAGAAAGAGAGAGAGAGAGAGAGAGAGAGAGAGAGAGAGAGAGAGAGAGAGAGAGGAGAGGGGGGGGGGGGGGGGGGCGGGCAGGCAGGCAGGCTTGCAGGCTGGCAGAAACATAGGCAGAAAAAGGCAAAAAGAGACAGGGATATTGAGAGAGAGAGAGAGAGAGAGAGAGAAAGAGAGAGAGAGAGAGAGAGATAGAGAGAGAGAGTGACAAGAGCTAATGCCACGAAATGATAGATGCGTCAAGGATGATACATGCTGCTGGATACAAATTGACCCATTACCCATTTCTCCCACTCGAGCAACAGTGACCTTTATTGTGGGACATCACGCAGTTTCCCGTCTCAGTCTCCCAGTCAGACTTTATGAAAGCACAGTGGTAAACCCGAGTAACAAATCAAACAACTCGGGAAAAAGCGTGGACATCAATACATCCACATCGGCCAATGACCAGCGCTTGACCTACTTATGTGAACACACAGGTGATTGAGTGACCAACAAAGAGAGTGTTTATCTTTCTCGCAGGCTCTACAGTCGAGAACTCGTAAAAACGGTCCGCCCGTTGAAAGTTGTCACACCAAAGATCTTACTATACACATTTAGGAATGACTTAATTGCATGTATATGTACAGTTTCAATACTTTCGCAATCACTAACTTCCCATATCTCTGCTCCATATAACAAAATCAGCTGAATCTGGGCATCAAAAAGTTTGAAATAAACAATTGGAGGTACATAAGCAGGTTTTCTTAGGGTTTTGTTCATAAGGGCGAGAGCAGATCTAGCCCTGTATGCTAGATCAGATTGAGCAGTGCGAGAGCAAAGTTTTGGGGTAAATTTAATCCCGAGATATTTGTACTCATTTGTTATTTCAAGGAGAGAGAGAGAGAGAGAGGGAGAGAGAGAGAGAGAGAGAGAGAGAGAGAGAGAGAGAGAGAGAGAGAGAGAGAGAGAGAGAGAGAGAGAGAGAGAGAAAGACTTTGACTTTGAAAATTTTCTTTATTGCAAGGCCGACGGCCCGTCACAATTTTTACAGTTGTTCTGAGCGTATTGCTTTTGCATACATGAACAATTTGGCGAAAGCAAAAAGGAAGAAAATGAACATACATGCTTTATTTCCTTCTTAAAACACAGCTAAGCAAAGGTAGTGGTGGAGGGTGGGGGATGGGGGGGATGTACATGGTGACCAAGAGTCAAGCAGGGTCTTACCCCGCCATACAGTGTGCTTATGCATGTACAAACTAGTATATTATTGTAGATTAGGTCACCATGGTTCAAGGCGGGTCGTGGGGTGTAAAGTGGGTCAATTTTAACTTTTGATCTCGGGTTGACCGTGGATCTCTAATAATACAATGCAACTAAGATTGCTCGTCTTGGAGACGTTGACGGCGGCGTTTGAGCGCATAATGTATAAACATAGCAACATGTTTCGTCTTAATGTATCCCTGTCCATCAATCAAAAAGGTAAAGCCTCTGTTATTTAAATACTGGATATACCTTTTTACATATTTTTCTCTAAGATCTTTATAAATTTCACATTCTAACAGGAAATGAATTTCATCTTCTACATAATCTGTGCAAAATGGACAGTGTGTGTCCTCTCCGCTGAACGTGTTGTGAGTGCGCAGGTCACTTATTCCTAATCTAAGGCGTATCATTGCATCCCTAAACTTTCCTATTTCTATGGTACTAAGATATTTCTCACATTCGAATGAATCTTTATGGACACTGTATACCAGGTAACGTTCGCTTTCATTTAATCTACTATGCCATTCCTGTCTGAAGCAATCTTGTAGTCTGACTTTAAAGTGTCTGAGAAAGCTCCTTTCATTATTTGTTCCTCTATTTAACCAAACAAAGGCAAACCCTGATTTACACAGACAGTCTCTTACCGACTTTAACCAGTTCATATCGTCAGGGACTGATATACCTTCTAGCATGAGGAGCGCCTGTCCAGGTAATCTATCATCTGGCATTTTTTGGAGTCTAAACCAGTTCTTAATGGCCCTAACTGTGCTATTCACTATGTGAGAGAGAGAGAGAGAGAGAGAGAGAGAGAGAGAGAGAGAGAGAGAGAGAGAGAGACAGAGAGCAACAGAGACAGACAGACAGACAGACAGACAGACAGACACACACACACACACACACACACACACACAGACAGACAGACACACAGACACACAGACAGACAGACACACAGACAGACACACAGACAGACACACAGACAGACACACAGACAGACACACACGCGCGCGACACGTACTGCAACAAAAGCGTGTGCGTTCGCGTGCGCACTCGCGCGAGCAAGCGAGCACACACCATTTAAACGTATGCTATGAGATACACACTAACACAACAAACACTGAAGCGCAGGCATAAATACAATTGCGCCTCCCCTGCAATGATGGTGGCGAAGAATGTCATTTCCGGTTTGACAGGAAGTGCTACTGGGGGTCGCAATGAGGAAGTTGACGCCCTCCACATGGCCAGACTCTGACAGAAGGGGTATGAAGGGGACAACTGCAGTTGTCATGGAGACGGAAGAAAAGTAAGCAGCCGCCTGCAACTGTCATGAGTGACAGCCCTGTTCACAACTGCTTGTTATCAGCGACGACGTTAGAGACAATATAAGGGTGAATTGATGGCTTCCTTGCTGAGCTATTCTCTGAAAACAATGCACCTGCCCCCCAACCCCATTCACTCTCTATCCCCCTCCCTTCTTTCTCAGCTGTCCATGCAGTGTTTAGATGTTCCCGTTGTTTAATTAACTTCCCCCGCACAAGAGGGTATAGGCACGGCAGAGGGCTATGGTGGAATCTGAGTGTCTCAAACAGCGTGGTGTCACTAACTCAAAAACTACACCATCTCTGTATTTTTCTTCTTCCCACAAATAAACAGCACATGTAATTCCAAAACCCCTTACTTCTGGTCAGCCTCATTTCCACAAGCCCTCACCCGTAGTAAAGACCAGCTGTCTTCTCCTTCATTGAATAACCGCTATTTCCCCCACCAAGGCACTCATTTAGTTGACTGAGTGGCGGTTAAACGCATTACGTCTAGTAATAGAATAGTGGTATATTTTCGAAAGCCCTTGCACTGGTCTCTGTCCACAGTAATGCTGATTAATTATCTAAACAATGTACAGTTTATTTCGTTATTTTATAACACGCCGCCAACCCCGCCACCACAACCATCATCACTACATCAACAACAACAACAACGACAACAACAACAACTACTATTACTACTACTACTACTTCTACTACTAATACTACTACTACTTCTTCTACTACTACTCCTACTACTACCACTACTACTAAAACTGCTACGACTACTACTACTACTTAGACGACGACGACTTCTACTTCTACCACTACTACCACTACCACTACGACTACTACCACTACTACCACTACTACTACTACTACTACTACTACTACTACTCCTCCTTCTTAAATATTTATCCACCTTAATCTTTTACGACTAGGGATCCCCCTCCCCCCAAACACACACACACACACACACACACACACACACACACACACACACACACACACACACACACACACACACACACACACACAAACTTCAAAGGAACAGCTGTCGCCATGCATTTCGCTGTATCGTCGTTACCATAGACGCAACAGCATGGTGCTTCATGTACTCAGCCCTTTTCCCAGCCACGTTAAAACAAACGCAGTTGGAGACGTCGCAACCCGGTAAGTCGCGATGATGACAGAGTGAACAATTGGGGCTTGCAGCGCCCAGGCCTCTAGGGTGCGTGGCTAGGCTAGCGACCTGAGCCTGAGTCAGTCCCAGCACAGCCACATCGCGCTATACCATGCAGGACTGAGAAAACTGTGTGATGACGAAGAGGTAATGGGATAACGATGAGGCAACGGGACAACGAAGAGTCACGTGGTCAGGGACGAGGCAATGGGACAGAAGTGAGGCAACGAGACAGAGGTGAAGCAGTGGTACAGAAGTAAGGCAACGGGACAACGAAGAGTCACGTGGTCAGGGACGAGGCAATGAGACAGAAGTGAGGCAACGAGACAGAGGTGAAGCAGTGGTACAGAAGTAAGGCAACGGGACAACGAAGAGTCACGTGGTCAGGGACGAGGCAATGGGTCAGAAGTGAGGCAACGAGACAGAGGTGAAGCAGTGGTACAGAAGTAAGGCAACGGGACATAAGTGAGGCAATGAGGCAGGAATGAGACACAGGGACAGAAGTGAGACAATGGTAAAGAAGTGAGGCTGTGAACCAGAAGTGAGACAATGGAACAGAAGTGAGACAGAAGGACATAAGGGAGAAGGATAGGAGTGAGACAGAATGACCGAAGTGAGACAGAGACAGAAGTGAGACAATAGGGCAAAAATGAGTCAATGGAACAGAAGTGAGACGGTGCGGACAGAAGTGAGGCAGTGGAACAGAAGTGAGGCAGTGGACCAGAAGTGAGGAAGTGGACCAGAAGTAAGGCAATGGAACAGAAGTGAGGCAGTGGACCAGAAGTGAGGAAGTGGACCAGAAGTGAGGAAGTGGAACAGAAGTAAGGCAATGGAACAGAAGTGAGGCAGTGGACCAGAAGTAAGGCAATGGAACAGAAGTGAGGAAGTGGACCAGAAGTGAGGCAGTGGACCAGAAGTAAGGCAATGGAACAGAAGTAAGGCAGTGGACCAGAAGTGAGGAAGTGGACCAGAAGTGAGGAAGTGGACCAGAAGTGAGGCAATGGAACAGAAGTGAGGAAGTGGACCAGAAGTGAGGAAGTGGATCAGAAGTAAGGCAATGGAACAGTAGTGAGGAAGTGGACCAGAAGTAAGGCAATGGAACAGAAGTGAGGGAGTGGAACAGAAGTGAGGAAGTGGAACAGAAGTGAGGAAGTGGACCAGAAGTGAAGAAGTGGACCAGAAGTGAAGAAGTGGACCAGAAGTGAGGCAGTGGACCAGAAGTGAGGCAGTGGACCAAAAGTGAGACAGAGAAAGAGAAGTGAGGCAATAGAACAGAAATGAGACAGAGAGATAAAAGTGAGACAATAGAACAAAAATGAGACAGAGGGACAGAAGTGAGCCAACAGAACAGAAGTGAGACAGAGGCATAGAAGTGAGACAAATGGACAAAAGTGAGACAGTGACAGAAGCGGAACAGATGGACAGAAGTGGAAGAGATGGACATAAGAGAGACAGAGGGACAGAAATGAGGCAATGGAACAGAAGTGAGGCAATGGAACAGACGTGAGACAGAGG
>JAWQFJ010011643.1:20000-45000 GCA_034096865.1 Theodoxus fluviatilis
CATAACAAGTTTCGAGGTTGAAAAACGCTGATCAAAGCATTAGAACCTACGTGTCCTTTGGGAGTGAAAATCTGGAGGAGTGGAGTCGGGAACCTACGCGTTTTAAGGCGATGATATTACTTCTGTGACAAGGTGCAAATGGAACGACGTGCTCCCAGCTCCGGGCAGGCCCCAAAGGAGTTCTGTAGGGGAATGGAAGACGAGTTTTCACTCGGCACATTCCAGATCAGCTGGCTCCACGTCGAGGTTCTTGCTAGTCCGTTTTCACTTTGCAATTCAAAACTTTGATCAATGAACAAGCTGCAAAAAGCAAATTAATAGGACGGTCGAGCGTGGGCGCTACTGGCCAGCGTGCAGCGTACTTTAGAGGGGGAGATGAGTGTAGAGAGGGTTGACTTGGAAAAGATAGGACGGGGAGAGAGGAGTATTGGGGTTGGGGTGGCGAGGGTTGGGGTACTGGGGTTGTGGTGGCGGGAGGAAGGGGTGACCTCACAGCGGGCCAGACAGCACGGTCAGCACCACAGTAAAAATCGACGTCACTATCGATAGCGCGAGAAGCACGTGCTTTCCACTTCCCTTCATCCCACTGGGACAAACGCCCTTGCCACCTCTCCGTCCCCTCTCCAATCTCCCCAGGTCCCCTCCCTCCTCGGCCGCGGCCGCTCTGCAAGAATCGGGCAACTTCGCTTTTTCCAACACATATCGCCCTTTGATACACCCAGGCAGAATCCGCGAGAATCCTCGAGACGAGAAATCTCATCCGCAGCAACAAAAGAGTCCACCGCAGTGGAGAGCGGGGTAAATGGAGTGAATTAGGACGAGCTGGGCCGTAGCTATGGCAGAGGGGCCTGGATGGGGTTTGCCGCCAGGGACGCCACTCCAGGCTCCTGGGGAGTCGGCCCTGGGCAAATTGGAGAAGCTTCTCCAGGACAAAGGCCAGACGCCAGCCTCCTGGAGCCGCCGTCCAAGGCTGGAGATAGATAGGCCCGTCCTCCACAGAACTCTGATCTCGCTCTGGACAGGTCTTCCCAATAGCGGGAAAGTTCTCCTTGTCCAGACAACACATCGCCCACTGCAGGCTGGGGTTTTCCACGAGTGTCAGACAAACACACGCGGAGCTGCAGGGTTTTGGGGAACACATGACCCCAGGCCCGCTAGCCGACGGGTCTCCTGCTGGAGTCTCAAGTGAATGCAGATCAAAAGCCGAGTTGCGAAAGGGCAGTGTTTCCAGCAAGCTTCTGTGCGGACGCTGTAGCTGCTCCTGTTGTCGTTTCTGCAGCTATTGCTGACGATGATAACAGCAGCGACGACGACGATGGTGACGCCGCCGCCACCGCCACTTCCACCGCCGCCGCCGCCGCCGCCGCTGCTGCTGCTGCTGCTGCTGACACAGTTTGTGAGATCTTAATTTGAATCCTATCTTAACAAACAGTACACATCAGCGTCTCCCACGATAAGATGTTTAAATTTAAAACACGGACAAGAAAAATCGCACTCCAAGACACTCCTACTTCGGTCCTCATCACATTTTCCCTGCCTAATGGTAGCCCACTCTGTTGACGCAGGTCTTTGGAGGAGATTAGAGAAATCAATCAGACAAACCTTGATTGCTTCAGTCTCGCTAAATTCATCAGTCGGCCAGTGAAAGTAGAGCCACAGGAAGGGGTAGGAGATTGAAGCTGAGGGTAGGAGTTGGTGGGGGTGGGGGATTGGAGAGTGGAGAAAAGGACGTACAGTGAGAGTCTTACGGAAGACGAGAGGCGGATAGGCAGGAACGGGGGGGTGTACAGACACATAGACAATACGGTTCTGGCCAATGGACCAGAATGGAAAATGAGTATGGAAAAGACAGTCCAACATTTAGAAGGCCAACAATTTGCAAAGCAGGGTGGCTGGGAGAGCTCAAGCATACACAGGACAGGCGGGTTAGAGAGGGGTGGACAAGGGACGAAGATGAGGACAGGAAGACTCTCCAGAAGACAGGAAGCTCAGGTGGATTTAGCACTGGAGACAACACCTCAGACAAGTTCCCAATGAAATTCCCAACGCTTTCAACATCTCGAGATTCTTTTCCTGGAGTGCTTCCTAAGAAACGTGGACAAGACAAACTGCAAACAATGCCTCCACAGCAAAATGGAAAACCAGTCAGTATATACAGATTTTCATTACTTTCCAGATGTTAGACGTCCATCTTGCCCACTGTTCACAGACGAAAACGATAGAGTGTGACGATAGATTATGCATCCCCGATGTACATCCTGGAGAAATACATATATATTTATCTTGCTCAGCCAGCGAGGCAAATTGTCGTGCTCGACATATTGTGTCTGGTGGGTCAGACGTATTGACTCATTCCAGATACATTATCATTGTTTACTGTGGCAAGCATGACACTCGCACTCCACGACATTTTGACTTATGCTTCCTTCCGCCGACACTGAAGAGACGCGCAATTTTCTCAAACAAGAGAAAGACGCCGCCATCTTGGAAAACGATGACCACCGACTGGCGATCTCTCCTATCTAATCTCGCGGAGTCGTGAGACCCCCTTACGTCATAAGCAAGACACCAAGTCCGCCATCATCGGATATAAAAAGGAAGCTCTCTGCCTGCCGGGCTGTCTGGAGCGCATTAAGCACGAGGCTGATGTATGGACCCCCTCTCCTGAAAAAAGGGTCGGTCGCTGCCAAGTTCCATGTGATTCCAAGGAGCCCTAATGCAGTGCGCTGCTTTATGGTCACGGGGGGGAAAGTCCACGCAGACCCTATGACGCTTGTTACTTTCGCGTGCCAGAGGCTACACGCTCATCACAAGCAGCCACGGCATCACGCAGCACGAAAAAGTTTTGCAAAGCTGGAGGGAAGCCAGAACAGAATCGCCACGCTGATGTGCTGACCTAGTATCAAACACTGTGTCTGTTAGGTCACGCAGCAGCTGATGAGCAGTGCAAACGAAGGCACTTGCCCAATGCTGGAGATGAAGAGAGGATGATGGATTAAAAACGAAAAGAGTGATGGTGGTGGCATTCAGAAGGAAATACTGTCGCTTCCTGCAGACTATGCAATGGCACCTGGGTATAAAAGAGCCGTCTACTAACATGTTAGCATAACCCCATCCAAACCTTTCTTGCCCATCCGATGTAAAATGTCGATCCTGTTCCACAAATACCTAGTTCACGGCGGATGCAGTAACAAGACAAGGCTATGTTCCTGAGCTCGCTCCAGATTTAGACCAAATAATACAGCTGCACTAAAATCAAAGCAGTCTGACAACTCGTAAACCTTCCGCTTTTCTAGTTTCTTCCTGGGGGAACATTCCCAAATTCATCAGTTAAAAATGCGTTTTTTCCTCTTGGACCTGGAGCATCGCATGGCTTCAATGGAAGGGCAGATGACAAAGGAGGCAAGACGCCAAAGAACTCTCCACAAAGCGCTGCAGACTATCAAAACGCTCCAAACAAAGGGCATGAATCACATTTCTTGTCCTGTTTCTCTTTACGAGTTCCACCACACCCACCACCACAACCCACCCTGCCCCTCGCCACCCCCCTTCCATCACTCCTTCCCCTCCCGCTCCTTGTAGCCCTTGTGTCTGAGATAAATAGGCAGGCGTCAACAGTGTCCTTGTCGCCCTGGTGCCTGTGGAGTTCCACATGCCGCTCGCAGACTTCGTCAAGTTTCCGTACCGTGGTTCCCTACACCCTTCTGCCCGCCCCACACCTACCCCCTGCCCCCCACCTACCCCCTGCCCCCAATCTTCAGAGCATGCCGCCGCTGCTCCGAGGCCCAGTCCCGTGGGAACAGCGTCTAAGAGGTCAAGGCAACCTTGTCTTCCACACCAGGTATTTCCGACGCAGTTCATGTGGTTATACAGAGTTGCGACCCTTGCTCATGCAAGTGACGTGTATCCGCATGTAACAGGGTTGCTATTTTCCCGAGCAATCTCAAATTAAAAGGGAGCAACGTTACACCATGGCGTAAAACATCACATCGCTCCGTTCGGTTCAGCGTGCGTAGGTTGATTCGCACTGGATTGGATGGGCGAAGACCTCGATTCGATGGATTAAAAGAAAATTAGCGATCAAGTTTTCTCCCATTCCAGGGATTAAACCACGACACTGCGCCTCGCACATAATCAAAAGCCAAAGCTTGCTCGCCGAAATCCGCCTGTCAAAAGACAGGGTTTTATTAAGGGCAGGTTTTAGTTTTTTAGTCAAAATCCTTGTTTATGCACCTAGGAAGTCCATCTTTTCATATGTGATAGATACTTGCATGAAGTATGCAAAAACAGACTTTGTAATGACATTGCTACAGTCACATGACCAATATGGCGGATGGGTCTATAAATAGTATCACAATTTGTGTGTCTCTTTTCTCTGTCAAATTTGAAGATATTTGCTTCAAACTTGGTATTTGCCTTATTCAAACATAGCTTAATCTCACAAACTAAAATTATAAGTTTTGAACCATATGTTAGTAAATGAGTAATTGTGAAAAAACACTTCATCTTTGTCCGTGAAAACAAATGCTAAGGTATGAAAGAATCATCCATAACTCAGAAAGTACTCAATTAACCTCAATATGCTTAGTCTATGATGATTCCATACAAACTTGGAGAGTGTGTTCAAAAGTTCAAGATGATTGAACAAGATTTGGCTGAGAAAATGGGCACACAAGATCAGTAACAATTAAAAAAAGGACAAACAGAGAAAATTGACTTTGAAGTCTTTATTCAGGAACTATAAAGAGAGTGCACCTGACTTCTTTAAAAAAAGTTTTAAAATATTTTGAGGCAAGATAGAGAAAAGATAATTGAAGATGTGAAAGTCAAGGGGGTGATCTTGATCTTGGTAAAAAATCTCATTTTCGAAATTTTTTGTGAAAACTTCGGTTCTTCAGCGTAGAAAAAACTAAAACCTGTCCTTAAGCGAGTAGAGGTTGAGGAGTTGTCTATGCACTCATGCAAGGGGGTTTGGGGGGGGGATACTGGATATTAAAGTCACCATGATGATTCTTCGCAAACTTGATGGAAATGTCACCAACAATATATGATTATGCTTAAGTCTATTACTTCACCAATAAGGAAAATTAATATTTTGATTAACAACTACAGCCACAGCAGCAAAAGCACACACATACACACACGCACGCACACACACACAAACACGCACACACACACACACACAAACACGCACACACACACACACACACACACACACACACACACACACACACACACACTCACAAACACGCACACACACACACACACACACACACACACACACACACACACACACACACACACACACACACACACACACACACACACACACACACACACACACACACACACCATAACGAAACATCAAATTCTACACTACGACTCAGAACATATTCAACCAAATATACAAGCTAACAAATAAATCATGGGCAATAAACGATACATAAATGTCGCCCCCCCCCCCCCCCCCCCCCCCACTCCACCCCCCCCCCCCCCCTCCCAACCTCCCAGTCTTCATCCTCTTTCCCTTGTCGGACCTTCACTGCCAGAGACTTGGTAGCCTATTGCGTGCTCCGTATCAAGCGTTTTAAGGGTGTCACCGCCACTGTAGAAATACCGTACTGAGTTGTTACGTTTACTTCTTAGTGATACTGCAAAGATACGCTAAACTTCCAGCTCTTCGTCGACGACCTGCATAGAAAGAGAAATAAAACGTGCGGAACAAAATGCCACAGTTTTCTTTGTTTCGATGTTGGTATGAGTTCACACTACCTCAGATGCAAGAGAGATATTTTGTGTTGTACCAAATTTTATGTGGACTACGCCGATCAATTCATGTGACTGTTTTTCAGACTGTGGGGTTAACTATTTCTTCAGAGAAGCCCTGAGGAGATCAGAACACAGAGTGGACCAATGTTATACATTCCGGTGTTTGTATACGAAGATAATATGCCGTGGACTTTCCCTATGGGGTTCAGATGTCATGTATCACATCTGACATCCACAGGGCAGGAAGGTGGCGGGACATTACCTCTCTCCACCCTAAAGCACACCGAGGTAACAGCAAAAATGTTGATTGGCAGATTAGCAAATCTCACGACAGTAAGTCTACACCTGCCAAACTTTGATGGTTTGCAGGTGCGAAAGCCACTCATTCTCAAACGGCAGTCGCTACCTCTGTACACGCTACAAGTGAGCACTTTCCTAATGAATTTCCCCTGGCGGAGGAACAGAGCGCTTTTGGAAAGGCCTCATTATTATTTCCTTATACATATCTTTTCCAACGAAAAAAGTACTCAAAGACGAGCAACAAAATGTCCATGAAAAGGTCCTTTCATGTGAGATCTTCGTCTACATTCTTCTTCGCTTCGTATCGGATCGATCAGATCAACCAGACTGAACTGACTTATATCCGGTTGCTTTTCAGCTGGACACAAGAAAGTACACTTCTTCCCCCCACCACCAGACGACACAGGAAAAAGTACTTGGACGAAGGTAATCAACATCTGAAACCGTTCATGCCGGTAAAAGAATCCTTTGACCATATTCGGCATGAGAGAGTTGACAAGAAGACTTATTGACTTCTCTGATCTACGTCCCTCACAATTGAGGGGGAGGGGGGGGGGGGGGGGAGGGGGAGGAGAGAGGCGGAGGCTGAGTGGTAGTGGGGCGTCGTGGTGCCGCTACAGAAATGTCTTTCGCTCTTTGAAAGGACGGCTGTCCCGCAAGAACCTCCCCTCAGATCCCAAGAGAAGTACCTGCCAATCGACTTCCTGAGACGCCATGATTCACTGTAGGTTCGAAATACTAGTTGAATTCAGTCCGAAGAGACTGCAGCACTCACTCGCATTCAACCTATGAGCATTTTCTTCTTGATAACACCCCAAAGCAAAGAAGAGGCTTTTACTTGCACACGGCCTGTATCTTTTGAAGCCCGTTTTGCGTTGTAAAATTACTGCCATTTCTGTTTTTGAGATAGGGATAGGAAAGGCATAACTGGCTTCTGTTGTGATATATTTTTTTTGTTCAGCTATGTGTAAGGCTATTTTATGTATGAATGTATGTAATTTTGACCCCAAAAAGTACATCTTCATTTATATATATATGCCTTCACTCTTTAAGCTGATATTAAGGCATTACAAAATCAAATAAGACAGATTGGCCTTTAAGTTATAAACATTCATTCATTGTTGTTCTGGACCAGTTCAACCAGCTTCTCAAGCTTTTTCGACCATCCCCTAACAGGCAATGAGGTTCATCAACACTTTTCTGCCTACGCGCACACATGGCCGAACCCTTCTGGAACTATTTTCAAGTTTGGCCACAAACGAACCAACATGATTAGTGTGCGCACGTCATCAAGTCTCTGTGAGTTCTCTCCCCTAAAAGCTCTGCTGACGGCGATGCACTTTTTTTTTCGTCACCAGGTGGCGTCAGAGCACCTCACCTCACCTTCCCGGCCTCCGATTGGTTCTCCTTAAACGGCCATTTCCCGTCATTCAATTTTCTGCGGCAATTTCCCCACACGTGAACGGAGGATTAGACGTTTTTCCGTCGTCTTGATGGCTGCTCTGACTCGAAAGTTGAATTTCGATCGCACTCTTCTTCTGGAAATTGTTCAGTTCAGGAATTAACCACTATAGGGATGGATGGAAGGAGTTTTACGGCCTATCAGCCTCTGTAGGCTATATACAGCCATTTTTCACCACACCAATTTTTTGTGCAGATGGTTGGAGTAAGACTAAGAGCAGGTCAAGGCAAGATGTCCCTACTTATTTGTCTCTTACGAATCGCGAAGGGAGACGCGGTGGGTCCGTTCTTACCACAGGGGGACCAGCATATGGAGGAGAGGTACTGTCATAAGCTAGACAGTGGTTTATCCTGAAACGTAGTGCGTGACCTACTTGCATATGAATGACATGACATTTTCACCCGAAATATGAGTTTTCATCGTTTTCTTTCACCTTATTACCCGATCAAATGATACTTTCTTCTAAAAACGTTTGTGTAATCAATCACACGCAACACATACAACAATCTTTGGGTCCCAGATTTCACGAAACGCTGACCGTCACAGCCGGCTTATCACAGTTAAGATAATAAGAGTAGGTGGGGGAAATTTATCTCTGTGGGGCATTGTCCAATCACAAGATTTGGCGGGTTAAAACGTCATGTCATTTATATGCAAGTAGGTCACGCTCTACGTTTCAGGATAAACCACCGTCTAACCTATGACAATACCATTGAGATCTAGCGCTACATTCCCCGCTTTGATATTTGGCCTGCAAGATGGAAATGCTAAAACTTTACACCAACAAATAGACTTTCAACGGTTTGTTTTTAATTCACGTCATAGAGGAGCATCTTGCACAATCTCGATTGCAAAGACAACGTTTTTCACGCGTTGCTCTGAAAGTTAGTTTCCTCGTTTTTTTTAATAGATATTACTATTGACACACAGAAGTGCCTAGCAGCGAAGCATAAGTGATTCATCGAATCATGGCTCCCTTGGTGTCATGATCGTTGTCTTCCATGCGAGATCAGAGAGGACCATGGTAATCTCGCAAGCGTCATTGTGGCAGCCAATCACGGCTGGCAATAGTGGAGCAAAGGCGTCAGTAGCGCTCTGCCATTGGGAGATATTTTTGTCAGTACGTGTGTGTGGTGAGTGGAATTGCCTCGTATGCGTAGGTGTTCCGTGCAAGCAACCTTTACGTACAGTCACAAACCACGCCCTTCGAAAGTAGTCATCGGACACGGAAACCATGCATCCGACATTTTTAGAATTTCACTCCTCCACTGCTGGAAAACTTATTGCTTGACACTTTGCCTTTAGGTCGACAAGTCGAGTGATTAATCATGTACCAGTTTTATGCGCATATTTGTGTATAGACAGATGAGAAGACGGTCGCAAAAAGTATTCGTGTGTGTGTGTATGTGTTCGTGCGTGAGTACGTGCGTGGTGCGCGCGCGTGTATGTGCGTGCATGTCTGTGTGCGTGTGTGCATGCGTGCGCGAGTGCATGCGTGTGTATGTATGTATATGTGTGTGTGCGTGTGCATGCGTGCGTGTGTGTATGTGTGTGAAGATCATAGTCCAAAGAATGGGCTACGGCATATCAATAAGGAAATCCAAACATGCAACCTTCCTTTCCTGGAACAGATGATAGATTTCTCTCAAACAGCGCAAACATGTTGCTGTCTCTGTTGAAATAGTCGTTAGGATCCCTTCACTTTGTTCTCATGAACAAGCACAGGATTGCATGCAGAGACACATGCACACATTAGCACGCGCGCACACACTCACGCAGACACACACGCACGCGCGCACACTCACGCAGACACACACGCACGCGCGCACACACTCACGCAGACACACACGCACACGCGCACACACTCACGCAGACACACACGCACGCGCGCACACACTCACGCAGACACACACGCGCGCGCGCGCAGCGCAAGGTAAATCCGCGCGACCCTGGAAGGAAAAATGACGTCAACTGAGAACATACCGGGTGACGTTCTCGGCACATTCAGCACCGTCTACTGTCAGGATACCCAAGTTCGATCCCATAGCCACGACGCAAAACCGTGCCAATGTCGGCATTAGAGAAGAGAGGATCATGCCAATGCTATTTGCCTTCCATGGCTGGAAACGCGAAAAATGCATTCGTAAATTCGGGAAAAAATGTGTCCGCCTTACTTCATCTCCCTTGAAGTAAAGCTTCGAGAGGATGTAAACAAATTACGTTCATGCCACCAAAAAAACTACAACATCCAGACTGTCTTCCCTAAATATTTTCTTTGGTTGCTTACAATTTATAATTAAAAAGATCGTCAAAATATCATCCTTCTAATTTTGGTTCTTTCTTCTAAACATTTAACTTTCTTATCTCCAGAAAATCATGATTGTGTGCCTGCTGGCAATTTTTTCCCCTCGCGAGGGTGAGTAGGAGGTGACATTATGGGTTTCGGTGAGGGAATGGGGGTTGGTTTTCAGATTAAAAAAAAATGCAAAAAAGGCCAGTTTATTACACAAACATCAGCTGTGATATCACTGAATCCAAACGAACCACGCCAGCGTCCCTTTCGTCCACTACGAAAATCCATGCGCTGCTCTACGCTGTTCACTGAGGTAACATCAAAACACGTTCTCTGCACCCTAAGTTCCCCTTCCCATCCTCCCATTTCACCCCTGAGAGTGCTGCCCCATTCTGCAGGCAAGGCGACAGGGGCTGTCAATGCTAGCAGGACAAGCACAGGATAACTGAGCATGACATAAGATCGAAAGACAGAAGATCGAGCGACAAAAGATCGATAGGATATCGAAAGACAGAAGATCGAAGGCGACAGAAGATCGAAATACAAAATAAGACAGAAGATCGAACGATAAAAGATCGACTGTGACAGAAAATCGAAAGACCAAAAGATCGATAAGAGAGAAAAGATCGACATGACATTAGATCGAATATCGAAAGACAGAATATCGAAATTTTCATAAAAATCGAAAGAAAAAAGATCGAACATTTATTTGTACATTGAATGTGTTTGTTTGTTAAATTTCACACCAAAAATATGCCTGCACACAGAACACATCAACACTTCAATACAAAGAAAATCAGCATCAAATTTATATCAAAGGACGACAGAAGGCTTCAAGCGAAATATAAATACAAATACAACTCAGTAAAGTTAGAGAAAATCCGCATACAAGAACGAAAATGTCAATGATGATGATGCTGTGGCTTCAGCTGCTAATGATCCATAGGTGAAAGAGATCCGCCTTGTTCGCGACGACACCACAAATTATAGGGAAACAATACGGCTACACGCCACTGTTTCAAAACGTATATACATACGACAAAATTCAAAAAAAGGCCACATTGTGGGCCATGCCAGTGAGGAAGTCTACGAAGGCTTCAAGCGAAATATAAATACAAATACAACTCAGTAAAGTTAGAGAAAATCCGCATCGAATATGAATACAATAACGAAAATGTCAATGATGATGATGCTGTGGCTTCAGCTGCTAATGATCCATAGGTGAAAGAGATCCGCCTTGTTCGCGACGACACCACAAATTATAGGGAAACAATACGGCTACACGCCACTGTTTCAAAACGTATATACATACGACAAAATTCAAAAAAAGGCCACATTGTGGGCCATGCCAGTGAGGAAGTCTACGGCTACACGCCACTGTTTCAAAACGTATATGCATACGACAAAATTCAAAAAAAGGCCACATTGTGGGCCATGCCAGTGAGGAAGTCTACGAAGTTGCCCCCTGCTGTCCTGGTCTCGTATTCGTTGACCATCCGTCGGATTCGGGCGTCTCGGGTATCCTGCTTCTTCCGGCGCCTGGTGACGTCTTCGCCACGGCGTGCAGCATTGAGAACCAACTGGGTGCGGGACTGCTCTCCCTTCAGCATTTTCAAGAACTCCCATAAATTGGGGTGGTCCTTGACCGCGATGGACTGCACTCTTCTGTGCCATCCCTCCAAAAAGTTTGTGGTTCTCGGCTCGTTTTCAACGGTGCGATCATGCACGCACCACTTGGAGATGCTGTACATAGGAGGTTTCCAAGTCACCCTCTGGCGTTTGCTTTGGCTCTTGCCGACATACGTGGTTTCGAAATAGCCCACGAAAGCAGCTGATTCAAGGGGCATGACTTTTTTAAGCTGGTCCATCGCGGCCGGGATGTCCGCCTCTCGGACGAAGGCGAGCGCCGTCACCATTCGCAGTTTCAGCGCAAATTCGGTGTCATTTGTGTATGAGGTCGACAGGCCTAGTTCTTGTATGCGCCGCCAGTTGGCCTGGGAGAGGTGAAAGAAACAGAGTTCGACCCTGATCTCGCTGAAAATGCGGGACATCGCTCCGTAGGCACTCTTCTCAAAGTCCGAGCGGAATACTTGGACTTGCGGTTCCATGTCGTGCTCTTTCATGCAGTCCACTATTTTCTGGAACACTTCCTGGTACATTTCCGTCGTCTTGCAAGGAAGCAGGCAGAATACAAGAGGAAAAATGCTCCCGTAGACCTCCCCATGTATAGTGTAAAGTTGCTTGAAGAGATGAGGCGTAATGGAGAATGTGCCGTCACCATACCAAACCTTGGACTGGCTAAGGTGTTCCACGTTGCTCCTTGGCGATATGATAAGAACCCTTAGACCGCCGATGTCACCATTGAAGAGGATCCAGTCTTGGCCATCGGTTGTTGTAGTGAATTCTCCAGCTATGACAATATCTTGAGGGCTCTCTGGAAGTGGGGGCAGATGACGGCGGCGCTCACGTTGAATCGAACGCTTTAATGACAATTCTGTTGGCAGTGCACCTTGTGTAGATGGGGTGGTCTGAGAGGCAACAACGTCGTTGATGATTGCAGATGTCGACTGGCCCGATTCTCTTGCCTGGGCTTTCATTGTTTCCTTGGTTCTCCGTGCCTAAAAACAAAGCAAGAAAATCATTAGTAATCATCACCACCATCACCATCATCATCATCATCATCATCATCAACAACAACATCGTCGTGATCATCAACATCATCGTCATTATCATCATCGCCGTCGTCGTCATCATCATCATCATCATCATCATCATCATCATCAACATTGTCGTCAACATTATCATCATCATCATCATCACCATCATCGTCGTCGTCGTCGGCGTCGTCATCAACATCATCAACAACAAGTAATCACCACCACCATCACCATAATCATCATCATCATGTAGCAAATGTGTACAGTTTGTTTAACTAACCGACCGACTGCTCAACGTGTGTAATGTCAATGTGGCAAAGTCAACATGTTTGTCATTATCATATTATAGTCATCATCGTCATCACCATCATCGTCGTCGTCGTCTGCGTCGTCATCATCATCATCAACAACAACATCGTCGTCATCATCATCATCATCATCATCATGGGAGAGAAAGAGATGTGATAATTACCTCGATATCGATAGAATCTGGCGGATGGCTGTGTTTGCCGGTCAATTTCGGTTCAGTGGGCATTCCATCGACGGTGATTGTAATAACCCTTCCACGGCAATCATTTTTGTTCTCTGTACATTTCCAGTATGTCTTTTTAGAATCCTTCCGGTCCGTAATGTAGGAATAACCATCAATAACAAGGAGAGGCTTTCCCTTTTGGGAAGACAGAACATCCAGGTCCATGGCTTTTTTGGAAGTGGGAAAATGCTTGCTGCATTCTCAATGTTTCACCGTAAGGATTACTCATCAGTATTAACCACTGTTCATAGATTATTGAAAGGCATTCATCAGCAACATCAGCCTTTTCAAATGCTCACAATGCTGGTGGTAGGCTGACTAGATTCTGTGTTTTTTTTACCCCGGGTTATTGTAAAGTGCAAATCATGTTATGACATAAGATCGAAAGACAGAAGATCGAATTTCGATCAAAAATTCGCGCGACCTTACGTCGCGTCGATGTTTTAGTATTTCGATATTTTGTCGCATTCGATATTGTTTTTTTATATCTTATGTCGCATTCGATATTTGGTCGTCTCGATCTTTTGTTTTCGTTCTTGTGTCGTTCGATCTCCGTGTTTTCGATCTTTTGTCGGCCACCCCAGGATAACTGTCTCTCTTGGGATGGACCCTGCCTGGCGTGAGGACTTAGCAGAATGAAGTGAGGAAGGACAAGTGAAGGTAAGGAGCGTGAGGGATGGGATGGAAAAGGTGCTGACGTGGGTGGGGAGGGGAGGGAGGGAGAGAGAGAGAGAGAGAGAGAGAGAGAGAGAGAGAGAGAGAGAGAGAGAGAGAGAGAGAGAGAGAGAGAGAGAGAGAGAGAGAGAGAAAGAGAGAGAGAGAGAGAGAGAGAAAGAGAGAGAGAGAGAGAGAGAGAGAGAGAGAGAGAGAGAGCGAGAGAGTGGGAGAGAGGGTGAGAGGGGAGGGAGGGAGGGAAAGAGGGGGAGGGAAAGAGAGAGAGAGAGGGGGGGGAGAGAGAAAGAGAGAGAAAAAGAAAGAATGAGAGAGAGGGAGGGAGAGAGACACACACAGAGAGAATGAGAGATTCACACAGAGAATGAGAGAGAGAGACACACACACAGAGAATGAGAGAGCGAGAGAGAGATAGGGAGAGAGCGAGAGAGCGAGAGAGAGAGAGAGAGAGAGAGAGAGAGGGAGAGGGAGGGAGGGAGAGAGAGAGAGAGAGAGAGAGAGAGAGAGAGAGAGAGAGAGAGAGAGAGAGAGAGAGAGAGAGAGAGAGAGAGAGAGAGAGAGAGAGAACTTAAGAAAACGGGAAATGGTGAAAACGTTTTATTGAGTTATCCCAAACAAATAGCTATTATCATCTCCAAGCGAAAGTCAATTTGTAAGACGGAGGCAAGCAGACGAGAAGAGGCAATCATCGAGGCAGGGAAGATGGAAAGTAGGCAGGTTGGAAGCCCAGGGGGAAAAGGCAGGCAAAACACAGGCAGGCAACGGGGCAGCCTTGACAAACTGCTGGAGAAACAACAGACGAAACTCGCTGCCGAAAGGAAACCAGGCAGACAGGTGGTCTACTCGGAAAGGACCGGCGTCTCCAAGACTACCTCGTCCTTTGAAAAAGTGCTTCTTTCTGCCTCATCCCCCATTATCACTGCTTCTCCACTTTGATACGCTTCCCCCTTATTCGACCCAGCAAGTAAAATGAACAGTCCTAATGGAGTTTCTAAGTTTGGCCATCAGAGCAATCAACTCATCTTCCTGCTGCACCACATCGGGGGTAATTCCTGCTGCACCACATCGGGGGTAATGGGTCTCTTGCAGGAGACAGCCGCGACGGCCCCGCGCTAAAGACCCAGCAGGAAACTGGGGGCTGGACTTTTTCCAGGACGGCTCAGAGCAGATAGGGGGCAATTTGGGGAAGACTCATTGAAATACCAGCAAGGTGAGCTTGCGTTCAGCAGCTGCGCCACTGTCAAGGGGGTAAGGCGGGGGGAGGGGGGGGGGGGGGGGGGGGGAGATGGACGGGAGGTCGGTGTGGGTTAGGAAGTGGATGGTTGGAGATAAATTAGGGGAGGGGGTGAAAGATGAGACGAGAGAAAGAATGAGAGCTCAGAAACCCGCTCGCACCATCTGTTTCTAATCTATCGGCGTGACAAAAAGCCTTAGACCAGCAGTGATCGAGTAATTGAAACAGCCTAAAATAACAGCCATATAACGACATCGTGATGGTCATGTAGACAACGTTGTCTAAACACCTCATACACAGAAGTCTGCTTTGAGCGGACCTCCATCTAAGTTCAAACAACTCCGATGCGTAACTGGGAGAGGAGAGGAGAGGAGGGGGGGGGGGGGGGGAGGGGGAGGGGGAAGGGGGGGGGGGGGCGGAAGCGTGCGCGTGAAGCGGATTTACGACCATGCAGGGAGCAGACGACATTGTTTCCACATCGTGTGACGCCAATGCATTGTGGGTCCGTGTTGCCATCTCTTTGCCAGAAGATGAGATGCGAAAATGCTCCATTCCCACAAGAATGCTATGCGTAGAACTAAATCTTCTTTCTACGAGACTGCGAGCGAGCCATCACCAAACCACACCCATTCAGAGAATGGGTGCGTGAGGATTACTTCCTAAATCTTTCATCGGAGGATAGCAGATTGTGCGCAGGACATAAATTCCTCTGCAGGTTAGTAGCGTGATGGCTCTACAACGCACTTGCGTTGGCAAGCAGATGATTTGTTTTCGAAAGCAATTTCATGAAAACAACTGTAGTTACTCTCTAGCTGCGACCCGATTTAAGGGAAAAAAGTGGGTGATGGCGGTGTTTGTTTTTGTCTACTGTGCCGAACGCAGATGAAAGTGGGTCTGGATTTAAGGCAATAGTTTTGCGCTCAATCGAGTTATTCCAAAGACGTGCGACTGGCAGAGAAAACAAGTTAAACCAATACACACTCTTTAGGAGGAAAAAATATACCAGTGTCGGGTGGTGAATGCGCACAAAACAATGTCTCCTTTTGGAAGAGTTCTTGTAAATTTAGTCAGGGAAACCCATTTCAGAGACAGAACACATTTCTCTGGGCACAGAACAACATTCTTTGGCTTCCACTAGGGAAGATGGAAAGACGTACAGACAAAAGGAAGTGAAGCAATGTCCAGTCTTCATTATAGGGAGAGCAGGGTCTCGGAGCGGAAGTTCAGCGCTACGGCAGCAATGTTCAAAAGGGAGGTGGCGAATCTCTGCAATATTCACAGGAATCAGCAACACTGGGAGTTTAGTTGTATCCTGTATATCCTTAGATGTTCATCTGCTGGAGATAGCTGTGTTTTTGTGATACATGTAAACACGGTTTTATCGAATACAGTCATCACATGATCGACTCACTGAACTGCTAAAGCTCTTGGAACAGTAATCGGATGGAAACATTAGAGCCACGACACGTCTGCAAAATGTTGTTTCCGAGTCAGTGACCTCTTCCCACCACTGGGCAGAGTGGCTCTTGAGCCCTCGGTCCTTGCCTTGATTGTCCACACTTCACCTCGGCTTGTGTGGCAATCACTGCAACCTGCGTCTGGCATACACCGTCACAGCATCCAGGTCACCATACCATGAGGCCTGCACTCACCTCCATCTCATTGAGGCCCTAACGGTCTACATCCCATCACTGACCCGGTGGTATGGAGGGGTTTCCGGTGCTTATCCCAGTTTCCCCAATTACGAAGTATTTGAGCCCTCTTCACCTTCCCAACCATACTCGCTTCAAAATGTCAATGATCACACTGCCCAAACTCTCTTCCCTGGGATACCCTTCAACCGTCACTCCAATGCACCAGCGAAATATTTACTATCAAACATGTGGCATATTTTTCTTTCTCCAGAAATGCGTATACAAAGATTCGGTATCCGTTTATGTTCTCATTTGAGTTTTCGGCTAATGTGAAGTAAACTGCGTTCTGTTCGACACATTATTATGCCAGGGAGCTAGCGGGAGCTTGATGATTGGAAATCTATGAATTCTCCTCTCTGCACCTCCGAGACCTCAGCTCCTCTCGAGAGTGAATTCTTTTCGACACCTCGGCTCTTTGCTTTGGGATGCAGTCAGCATTTCATTGGAGAAATATTTCCTCCATCTTTGCGCACAAAAATCGCTCGATCCTTGGGGCGGCTCCAAGGAGCTGGATCAATGTTTTGTGTTAATTCTTACAATCTGACCGCGCTCCATAAATAGGGGCAGGCACGGTTTGAAAACCGAAAATGAAAGGCCATTACACCCCTCAATCAAGGTCCTCTGTCCGCAGTTTTCGTCCCGTTTACTCAGCCTCAAAAGGCACACAGACTGCGCGCAGCTGTTGGACTTAATTTTGTGCAGTCAAAGAGACAGCGCCGTATCTCCGGGGTTGGGCGACTTTTGCTTCCAGCTTCCGCCATTTTATTGGTCTCCGCGCAGAAGCGTGACGCTCTATTCAGAGCAAGAGGCCCTGGGTCGGCTGTTAGCTCAATCTCCTTCGTAATCACACCACTTCCGCTGCGACCGGATGCGAAGCGTAGAGAAAACTGGTCCATGTTGACGGAATCGAGTCTCTTGGTGTCTCGTCACGATCTGCAGGAAGTGGTGACTACTGGCGCAGTCTCTGCAAGATGGCACCCATTGTTCGTGCAAACATCAAGAATTCTCAAAAGAAATTCCCACTTGCCAAGTCCCAGTCAATGGCGCTTTTTGGGAGAGGAACTGTTTAGGTCTTCATCGAAATTCGATGACGCACTATAGGCGGATCCATTTTCTAATAATAGTGTGGTCACCAGACGTCTAGACTGTTTACAAATATTCCTAATTCCATAGGCAGATTTAAGTCTTTCAACTAAAACTGGACCCTCCCTACCTTTCGCAAGACAAGCAAGACATACTAGAAAGTCTGATTAGAAATAAAGAAGTTACGGTTATGAAATAGTCCTCCTTCGAGCTTCGATTCTGTGTTAAATCTTTTCCCTTATTCCTGTAATCTTGGTGAGCGTACAAGTTGCTATGATACACCCGCGTTAAAATGGATATTTATATATAGCCGAGTGCAAAGCTTCCCTACGGAGTTATTTGCCCCTTTTATTGTGAACCTGTCGCCCTGGTGATATAGATGCTTGCTCTCTCTGTCTCTCTGTCTCTCTCTCTCTCTCTCTCTCTCTCTCTCTCTCTCTCTCTCTCTCTCTCTCCCTCTCTCTCTCTCTCTCTCTCTCTCTCTCTCTCTCTCTCTCTCACACACACACACACACACACACACACACGCACACATCTTTCCGCATTCTCTAAGTTCCACTGGGAGAAGGGTGTGATTATTATCCAAGTGTGTATTTTAATTATCCCTCTTCATATCGTGTGCTATGTGTGTCCTAAGTCTTCATTGTGCATTCATAGCCACTAAATTCTCTCTTCTGCTAGTCTTGAAGGGTCACGCAACTGCCCTTCACATCACTTGTCAGTTGGATTAGTCACGCCTTCCCTCTCTCCCTCATGATATGTTTTGTGTGTGTGTGATGTCCATTTTTCTTGCAGATGTCCGTTCCATCACTTGTTAATTCGACCTGACTTTTACTGAAGATTGTTACCCTGGCACCATTGCTTGCGCTAAATCTGAATTATGTTTAAGTGATAAACTCGTTGCCTCCTCTAAATTAAGACACCCGATTTAAATGGTACAATATTCACTTGATATACTTTGTCGTGTTAAACGAGGTAGCACTAAAAAAACGAAGTTTGGATAACAAACTCAGAGAGAGGCTGAGATCGAATCGGCTAATTCCCAGCCTGGCTTCTCTCGGGTCCGCGCATCCTTTTGATAAGGGGAACCGTCTGTTAGTCTGCGAGATGAATGTCACCACTGTCCGAGAGATACGAATGTTACCCAGTCTAAGAGACCACTGCCACCACGGTCTCAGGTTGGTCCAGGCCATTACCACCCGGCCTCGGACCAGCCAGCAGATCCTGTAACCATGGGTTAATAAAGTTGGGGAAACCAGCTACGACGTGTCTCATACCTGACCATCAAGCCTCGAGCCTCCACAGCTCGAACCTTCCCACCGGCTCTTCGACATCTTCACTTTCATAAACCCAGATTATCCCCGTCCTAGGGACAGAACCACGACACTGCGCCTCGCACATTTTCAAAGCCCAAAGCGTGTTTGCCTGTCTCCGCCTGTCAAAAAGACAGGGTTTCAACAAAAGAGTAGACGCTGAGGGGCTGACTATGCACTCAACAGGACACGAGGGGTGGGTTGCCAGTAACTGGTGATCTCTATATCTTGGACAAGACGGAAGGGAAAATCCTGTAATTACTATTATATTTGTTTTGCGCCGGCATGTCATAGAAGTTGAACCAACGCCCACGGTCACATACAGAGGTAGATGCCTCATAGATGTTCACCATGCACACTCATTCAAGCACAGAGAGAATTTCGACACAGGGTTGCAGCAAGTGCGGCACTGTCAAGATATTTATAAAAACCCTAATTTCTCCCGTCCTGGGAAATACAGCCATATGGCAAGCACCTAACTTCCATCTGCTAGCCTAACGATTTTCTATGCAAAATTGGAGTGGGGGTGGGCGTGGATATGTGTGTGTGAGGGAAACGAAGTGAGTTTCTAAATCGTTCCGTTCAGAACGAATCTGAAGGAGATATAATCTTCACTATTTAGATAAATACTTGACCTTCACCTGAAACAGTTGAAGTATGACTCTGAGAAGGTCACTTCTACATGAAGTCTAACGCAGTACGAGAACTCCAACGGTTTTCTGGTAGACGCTGCAAAAGAGTGCCAATGTCTTGTATAACAAGACGACGACACTGTGCCAGCGTTCGCCAAGAGGAAGCAGAGTGCCAAGGACTTGTATAACAAGACGACCACTGTGCCAGCGTTCGCCAAGAGGAAGCAGAGTGCCAAGACCAGAGTTCCCATCCAGCAGCACGGGGCGGGCCTGCACAGCAGAGACTGGAGCACCAGAATTTTCCTCGGGAGAATAGACTGCATCGCAGCTGAAGCTTCGAGCCTAGGTCGAGAACAGATGGGTGTCTATAATGTGTGTGTGTGTGTGTGTGTGTGTGTGTGTGTGTGTCTTCCTGTGCATGTGTGTGTGTGTGTGTGTGTGTGTGTGTGTGTCTTCCTGTGCATGTGTGTGTGTCTTTTTGTGTGCATTTCCTCTTTGTGTGCGTGTATGTGTGTACGTGTCCGTGTGTATTTGTGTGCGTGTGTGTGTGCCCGTGTGTGCGTGCGTGCGTGCGTGTGTGTGCGTGCGTGCGCGTGCGTGCGCGTGTGTATGTGTTCGCGCGCGCACGGACGCATGTACGTGAGTGTGTGCATCTGCTGTTTTTCTTTCATCCTAAACCACTATGTCTTCATCAGCAGAGGGCTCTTTGAGTGGCTACACAAGTGTCAGTTATTCCCAGAATGCCGTCAGCTGCTGCCTAGGGAAGAAGAAGCTGCAAACTTTCATGTTGGGATCCAACACACCCAGCTGAAAGGATGCGATTTTCCCTTCACAAGTTTCTTCTCTTTAATGAAATGGGACATTTTTTCCCCCTTCCAGTTCACGATCGTATCTTCACAAACTAATCCCCCGATGATTTGAAAAGCCTTTCTAACACATCACTAGCTAAGCTGTCTCTGCTGCGCTCACAGATCCAGATCAGTCCAAGTTTTGGCCAATTTAAAGTTTTCGGCACAGAGAGTGAAAAAAAGCATGAAAGAACGCCTGGATTTCTTGAACTCTGGAAGGAGGGGGAAGGAGCTTGGGTGAAAAAGAAAGCCTTGGAAAACGTTTGCGTCCACCTCCAGCTGTAAATCTCCGACGCTCTGGTGCAGTGGAGCGCCATTAGAGACTCCTCACAGTCCCGGCATGCAGTTCTGGTCAGGGCAGACTGGCGCTTCCGGGGCAACTGACTTCGCAGCCTCTTCTGATTGGCTGGTCCCCGACGAAAAAAAAGAAGACGGTGCGTGGGATGCGGTTTGTCCGCTATCAGTTCTCCCACCGTCTCTCCCTTGCCCTCTCACTCAATGGCCCATTTGTCAGCCCCTCTCTCTCTCTCTCTCTCTCTCTCTCTCTCGCTCTCTCTCTCTCTCTCTCTCTTTCTCTCGCTCTTTCTCTCTCTCTCTCTCGTTCTCGCTCTTTCTCTCGCTCTCTTTCTCTCTCATATCCTTGTGTGTGTGTGTGTGTGTGTGTGTGTGTGAGTGTGTACGCGTGCGTGCGTGTGTGTGTGTGTATGTGTGAACGCATGTGTGTGTGTGTGTGTGTGTGTGTGTGCGTGTGTGTGTGTGTATGTGTGAACGCATGTGTGTGTGTGTGTGTGTGTGTGTGTGTGTGTGTGTGTGTGTGTGTGTCCGTCCATATAGGTGCTTCTCTACCTCTTACCCCTTTGAAGACGAGAATCTGTTCAAACTGCATCGGTCGTAAGTCTTCCACGCCCAGTCAGCGTGCCACCACATCAAGCCTAATGATCTTGGCGTCTTCCAAATCTGGCCGTTTTTCTATCGACTCTTCAAGGCAAGCAGGCAGGGGGAAAGTCCCAGTGGGAAACATGTGCGCCAGTCGCTGTCCAGTAGGAGCAGGACATTGCTGTTGACCCTACAGCCCGGGTCGTCTTGACCACAGCAAGCATCCAAAGACGCTGCTACTTTGTGATCTAAGGTTTCTGTACCTTGATGCAGCGAATGACAACACAAACGATTCACTGCCTAGGTGTGACTGGGTTGAACTCACGCAAACAGACAAAGCTTTTAGTAAGAACAGAGTACAGTCTACGTTATCCCCCCACAAAGTCGTTATTCACATTGCGACATCAGTTGAAGTCATCCTACTACAAATAGACCATCCCAATTCGATTTCATTTTCGTTTCACCACCATCCTTTTCTGGTCGTCCCTGTTCTGCCAGTAAAATGACTCGTTTTCTTTTTTCACTAAGCTGTCTAGCAGGCTTGACGGTCACTGCAAAAGCTGAGAGAGGAGGCACCAAAGTGATGGAAAGGGAGGAAACTTTGGAGAGGACAGACGGTGGGTGGGGTGGGGGCGGGGGGCGTCGGGGGGGATGGGGGGAGATGAAAGAACAGGGAGGAGGACACAGCGGGGAACACGGTGTCCAACAGGTTTGGCTGGGATGCTTTAGGACCAGAAGGCTGACAGCCAAGTCACCAGGAAGATGCTAGGCTAATGTAGGGATCTGGAGGGAATTTGCCCAGGATGAAAAAGATATTATCATCGTTGAGGTTCAATCATGGGCATGGCTACATCACGTATAGAGCACTTGCAAAGCAGTGCAGGCCAAATTTACGACGAAGGTTTCAGGCAGAGCAAGGTCTACGTCTCTAAATACTGCGCGTAAATCTTTGAATAAAGAAGATTTCGCTCACATTTGGTTAAAAAGAGGGTCTTACGGGTGAAAACATTTACAACTTTTTCTCTTCCAACAAGACATTCTCCAATTTTATAGTCGTAATCGCCTCTCTATACTTTTATTTATTTTTTTAATTTATCATTTTTATTCAGAAAGGTGCCTCCCTATACTTGAAATGAAAGCATCGGACCGTACATCTACCACGTCCTTTACTCCAACCCCCTTTCCCACACACAGCATCCCCCTTTCCCACACACACCATCCCCCACCGTCACCCAGGAACTAAGTACCCTCTCAGTACACATCCTTCTCTACAAATCCAACCACACTCACACGCCATGTGATTTCCTGACGCCAGCCCTGGTCTCCAAGTGGAGGCCAGCAAATTGCGGCGTGGATTCTGGGAGAGAGATCCGTATCGTCTTTTGAAGTTACTCTGCGGCCATGATGAGAGAGCGAGGAGACGTTATCATCCGGGCATCTGATCAAGGCGTTCTGATTGGCTGATTGGTCGATAATGGCGGTCGTTAGCTAAGGTGGCTGAGTTTCGAGCGCGAGGAGCGCAAGGGGAAGACGAGAGAGGAAAAAAAAGTCAAGGCGGACAGTAGAGAAATGAGCGGGCCGAACACCGACGACGAAGAAGAGTAGGAAGCAGATGAAACAGAAACAAGCTGCGTCGATTGCAGGATAAGATGTCTCCTTAACCCTCCTAACCACTTCGCATCGTCGCACTAGAAATCCAAGATTGTACCGGCAGAATGAACAAAATGAGACACAAAATGTCCCAAATGGCAACATGCATCACTGTCCACGGGATATCCCTACTATTAACCTTACGTCTCCATTATCACCTCCCTAGAATCGAGCAAAATCACTCCGCACTTGTTTGTTGCCCAGTACCTCCCTATGTACATACATTCCCAAAGATTATCCATGACTTCTTACGTGTTGCTCCTTCCCAACGTGGCGCAGGTCGAAGACACGTACGTACGCATACAAAAAGGAGGGAGAAATCAGAGTTCTTTGCGTTTACCAACTCAGGCTGAGGACTCCTGGAAAACCAGAAAACGGCAAAGTACAGCTATGAGATAAAGGAAAAGTAGGAAAGAGGAAAGGAAGAACAAATGAAACACAGTTGGGATGCTTTTGAAAAGACGGGAAGACAGAAGGAAGGAGGAAAAAAGAGGAAGAGGAAGAGAGAAAACAGAGTAGGTACAGAAAGGTAGGCAAAAGAAGCGGTGCCGGGAAGATAGTAGATGGGATAGGCCATGCTGGGCGAAACAGAAGGTAGGAAAGGGAATTAGGGGAGCGGGACTCAAAGGAAGGACAAAGGGCAGAAAGGTCGGAAGCGAAAGGCCTGGCTCTGAGAGTTTCATACGAGTGCAGAGCGGCAGGTGAATGAGAGAAATGAAATCGTGCCTGAATTAGACACGCAACAAACCCAAAATGATGTGACGAATTTTCCAAAATTAAAAGAAGAGGGAGAAGAGGAAGGAAGTGTCACCTCATTCGGTGGCTCCATCTTTGCGACGCACAATAGCTTTTCCCCGGTGACAAAACATGATTGCCGAGTCGTGTCGGTTTTGCGTGCCATATGTACATTATGTATTGTCACTGACAAATTCGTACACAGTGAGGTCATCCTGACGATAAAGGTTGGCGTACGAAACTCTAATCAGCAGTCAAAAGTGTCTGCGATGGCAAATTGTGGTTAGATATGTATCTCGGTGCGTGTACACAGAGTTGTTTCATTTATCACACTTACGTCGGAGTCATTAACTTCTCTCTCATACGCTCTACCTCACTCACGTATCTATGTATACATATATATGCTTATGCACGTTCATATTCTCTCTCTCTCTCTCTCTCTCTCTCTCTCTCTCTCTCTCTCTCTATCTCTCTCTCTCTCATACATACACACACACATCTCTCTCTCACACACACATACATACGCGCACGCGCGCGCACACACACATACACACACACACACACACACACACACACATACACACCGAGGCATTCATCGAAGCTAAGCTCATCTACCTCAGTCATTCAAACTTTGCAAGACGATGCTGTGAAGTGGTGAGAGGGACAAAAGCCTAATTGTATGACAAGCAGACAAAGGTTAAAACATCCAGGCAACAACAGGACCATTATAGGCAAGGTCATCATGAAGACCAGCCATCCCTTACTGTCCTCCACTGCCCAACTTGAGGGCATAACGCACACTGGGTCAAAGTACCCACCCCCTGATTACATCAGTGTATAGGTACAATTCACACAACATAAACCGAGCAAGTTTGAAGGGATGGAAAGTTCCTGTAAAGATTTTTTTGTCTTTCTGCTTTGGCCCGTCGTAGACGTTTGAACCAAAGCTAACAACACAAGGTAGCAGCCAGTATAACATCCGACATTGTCACGATATTTCAATAAACCCAGATTTCTCCATCCCAGGGATAGAACCACGGCACTGCGCCTCGCATATCGTCCAACCCCACAGCAAGCTCGCCCATCTCCACCTGTCTAAAGACATGGTTTTAACAAGCGAGTAGAGGCTGAGGGGCTGACCGTGTACTCATGCAAGAGGGGAGAGCACTGGGGGTTGGGCTGGCAGGAACTGGTGTATATTCTAAACAAGTTTGAAGGGTTGGGAAGTTCCTGTAAATATTTTTTTTGTC
>JAWQFJ010011643.1:55000-60143 GCA_034096865.1 Theodoxus fluviatilis
CTCTCTCTCTCTCTCTCTCTCTCTCTCTCTCTCTCTCTCTCTCCCCCCTCTCCCCTTCATACACACACACACACACACACGCACGCACGCACGCACACACACACACACACACACACACACACACACACACACACACTCACACACGCACTCATTCTTCAACCTCGACATAGCCAGAAAATCGTGGGCAGCCTGCCACCTTCCTCACTCTTCACCGTCCAGCTTCCCATCAACATCCCTACTACGGGCACAAGCCGCGGGTCCATCAATGCATTTGTGTACATGTGAAAACTGTTGAGAGCAGCCTGCAGCCTGGAGGAGAGGGGAGGACAAGGCAGGAAGCGCAGAGAGCTCTGGATCAAGCAACTCCGTCCAGCCAGTGGAAGCGGCAGTGGGACACCCCTGCAAGGTACACAGCTTTCCAGTTCGCTTCCAGTGCCTTTGCCTGCATATGCCGCTGTCAGCTGGCATAGATCTACCTGCAGCGTGCTCCAACCTGCACAGCGCATGTGCTTGCACGCCGAAAATAGGTGCACAACAGAGAGAGAGAGAGAGAGAGAGACATTCAGAGAGATAGAGAGAGAGAGACAGAGAGACAGACAGAGAGACAGAAAGAGAGACAGAAAGAGAGAGACAGAGACAGAAAAAGAAAGAGAGAAAGAGAGAGAGAGAGAGAGAGAGAGAGAGAGAGAGAGAGAGAGGAGGGGGGGGAGAGAGAAAAGATGGGAGAAAGATGGGGAAAAGATGGGAGGAGAGGAGGGAGAGTTAGGAGAGGAAGGGTAGGCGGACAAGTGAAAACAGTCAAACATACCCACACAAACAAAAACATACACATACAAACACACACACACACACACACACACACACACACACACAAATACACACACATGCAAACACACACCCATATGCACAAGCACGCAAGCATGCCCTCACGAATGCACGCACGCTCAACGTACGCCATCAGAGGTTTGGCGAGTAATCTCATCAAGAAATTGAAGAATGGCTGAGACTGTGAGAGCGATAGACCCACCCCAGCTCCCAACCCCAAGTTGACTGCTCTGCCAACAACAGGGTACACCTCTACCAAGCTGCCGTCGCCCCTTCTTCTCTCTACAGCGCCTCGTTAGACCAAATTCGATCAGAGGTGTCATGTTTGTAAATTTCATTTCCACTCTCATCCTCCTGCGCTGAATCACAGTTGAATTATTCCCATTGAGAGAAATACAAGGAGTCACTTATCGTTGGGCAGCGTTCTACCCACATGAGTTTTGAGAAGTATTGAAATGTTCGTGATTTCTGTCTGAAAAATTTGGGAAATGCATAAAGTGTCATCCAGGCAACCTGGAGAAGAGCGTCACTGAAATAGACGCACAGTGGAATGAGGCCAAAAGATGCACAGACGAGGACAACTCCGTGCATCCCAAGACGGACGAAGGGAGCCGATTTATACAGTGTGGACTCCAAGAACAGAACATTTCAAATTCATCTCGGTGACTGAACCATGGAAACGTGATGACAAAGTGACGATGCTGTGCTGTGGGTTTGGGGTAGGAATAGGCCCATCCCATCTCCCTTCGCGATTAGTAAAACGCCATATAACTAGAGAAATCGGGCTTGACTAGCTCTTACTGTCATGTTATATCCAGCGCTAGTGGTTGTATAGTTCTTGGCATTGAATAGACTACAAAGACCTAAAAACCGTAAAACTGCATTAATTCATTCAAACCACTTGAAACTGTCGATGAAGGACGTGTATGAAAATGACTCATGTATTAAGCATCCCAATAAGACTCTATGAACAACACATGAAAGAGATAAATGGAGACTAATGTGTCTGTCTGTCTGTCTGTCTGTCTGTCTGTCTGTCTGTCTGTCTGTCTGTCTGTCTGTCTGTCTGTCTGTCTGTCTGTCTCTCTCTCTCTCTCTCTCTCTCTCTCTCTCTCTCTCTCTCTCTCTCTCTCTCTCTCTCTCTCTCTCTCTCTCTCTCTCTCTCTCTCTCTCTCTCTCTCTCTCTCTCTCTCCCACCCTCTCTCTCCATCCCACCCACCCTCTCCAATCCACCCACCCTCTCTCTCCAACCCACCCACCCTCTTACTCTCTTTCTCTCTTCCCTTCTTCCTCTTTCCCCAGCTCCCTCTCTCTCTCTCTCTCTCTCTCTCTCTCTCTCTCTCTCTCTCTCTCTCTCTCTCTCTCTCTCTCTTACCACATTTGAATATTTTGCCTCAAGGGCTGAATGAAAGAAAGGCAATACTGCCTAATTCACTACCCTTGTAAAATAAAGTTCGTTCGTTCGTTCGTTTTCTCACTCTCTCTCTCTCTCTCTCTCTCTCTCTCTCTCTCTCTCTCTCCTCTCTCTCTCTCTCTCGTCTCTCCCCCCCCCCCCCCCCCGAATAGTGTTTAAATCTGGAGCCCTATCATTCAAGCGGCCAACACGTTCGATCCTTTCCCTGTAAATGGAGAAATCTGAACAAGACCAAAATGACAAGCTGAATGGAGTCATATCGGGACGGATCGGGTCTGGTCATGGCGGCGGAGTTCGAGGTAGCGTTAGAGGTGCTCGTTCAATACAGCTACGTAGAGTTGCAAATCGGTCTATATTTCAATACCACGAGTATAGGTCCACTTAGTCACTGCTTGACTCTTCTCGGACGACAAACAGGTGGACAGACAGGACACACAGTAAGATACTAACATCATCTTCATCTTCACGCCCTGGGAGCTAATCCAACCCGGTGCTGGTTCCTGTCAGCAGAGTTAGGCCCCCATGGCTGATACCAGATGGACGGCCTGGGAGGGAGGCTGTCCATCGCGCTGTCTACACGGGGGGAATGGAGGATGGCAGTTTCCACTGGGGGTATGGAGGATGGCAGTTTCCACAGACCATGCGGCCAGAGGGCGCTAACAGCGGCAACAGTGATTCATGGCGCATCAGCCCACTCAACGTTTGGCCATTTTGAAAACATCCGCATTATCCTCTCGCGGCATGTCCTGTGCTACAGCAATCCAGCACGCGTATTGGAGCGTGAGAATGCGCATGAAATATGCATGACACCAGCGTCCTGTAAGGGCAGGCAAGAGGGAGGGAAGGCGCAGGCAGAACGGTCAGTGTGCCAGATAATCGCATCGAGCCTGAGGGAAGATATCGACATGATAGCGTTGACAAGACACATTCTCTCTCTGTACTGTCTGTCTCTCTCTGTCTCTCTGTCTCTCTGTCTGTCTGTCTGTCTGTCTGTCTGTCTGTCTGTCTCTCTCTCTCTCTCTCTCTCTCTCTCTCTCTCTCTCTCTCTCTCTTTCTCTCTCTCTTCTCTGTCTCATGCAGCGGACTCAAGAAACGATCTCTGTTTGAACAAGTGTTTGTTGACACTTTGAGCCAAGGAAGCAGTGAGAAGCAAGCCACGCCAACGGTGTCGCCACATTCCTCCCTGCACAGCGACTCCTCCCAGCTGAGGAGGAGGCGACATCACCAAACAGCCACTTCTCCACCTTTCCACAGCCAAGACTTCCAGATTTGTCTGCCCGAGAGCCATCCATCACAATCCTCACCTGTCAGACAGTCAGATGATTCATCAAGCACAAGGTGAAGCGTGAACATGGTTACTTTGTTGTCGCCATGGAGATTTGGAAGTTGGCCGACTGTGATTAGACCATTCAAAATACGATGTCTTCCTGTCATACAACTATCCCCGGCTCAGTGCTTACACCTCTCTTTGCAATTCGCCCTGCAAAGAATCCTTTCTCGTCCAATCGCACCCCGCACCCCTCTCTCTCTCTCTCTCTCTCTCTCTCTCTCTCTCTCTCTCTCTCTCTCTCTCTCCCTCCTCCCCCTCCCCCCCTCTCTCTCTCTCTGGGAATCTATATGCTTTCAGCTCCGGGATACAGAAGCGACAACGGTTCGATAGACCCTAGTGACAGTAAGGAAGACTGGCGGTTCTTTGAAGGTCAGCACTCATCAGAATGGTGTACACCACATGTCCGTGGAATTCAAAATCATTCTTTCTCAGCATTTCTCTTCTTAATCGTCCTCTCTCTTTTACCGCTACAATTTCCTGTCCTTTTCTTTTTCCCTCCTATTTTTCATTCTTGATAACGTGTAGACCAAAGACTGCCGAGAACGCCCTCAAATTTGATAGAAGAGAATTGTAAAGGCTTGAGAAAAGTAAGGCGTTGCTGCAAGTTCTTTTTTATTTTTCCATTACACTTTCTTGATATTTACAAGAAATTCGTCGCAGTCACCTCCTTTTTCTCTGTCATTACAACTTTGTGTAAAAACAAACCTACGTTTCCACAGCTTATCTATATCTTTCTGGTTGATAAGACACAAATTAACCGACTTGTCGGGAGGAAAACGTGGCAAGATTTTAAGAGAATAAGACCAACAAAAAAGTACCCTACAGATACTACCCATATCGACCGACCCCGGCACCCCATTCTTTACTCATATGAATGTCAACCAGTCCTGCTGCTGATGACGTTAGTACAAGGAGGGGGGAGGGGGAGGGGGGGAGGGGGGGAGGGGGGGGGGAGGGGGGGAGGGGGGGGGGGAGGGGGGGAGGGGAGAGGGGGAGGGGGAGGGGGGGAAGAGGGGGAGGGGGGGAAGAGGGGGAGGGGGGGGAGGGGGAGGGGCTAGCCTTCCTGTGAAGCCTGCGCAATAACCATATCAGATGTCCTCTCAGATAACTGGGTCAGTGCCAGCCATGCTAGGGTGTTCCCACCTTCAGCCCTCAGCCAGCAGCAAACCTAGAGAGTCTGAAACACGTGTCCAACCCTTACTTCAACAAAAGATCTTTGCTTTAACGGCTGTTTCGGCCGTCGCACACACATGAAATAGAAACACGCTATTTCTCTTTCCCTGATACATAATTTTTAAGGGGTGGGGGTGGGGGTGGGGTTCGCCTGAAGTGTTTCGCATGGTGAAACTTGTTTTTGTGAACCAAATCATTTGATTCCACACATCACATATTGGGTTGCTCGCGTCATCGTTGAAGATGTTTCCAGCACCATTATGTGAACCAGAGTCAGTATTGACTCAGGCACAGTTCGCAATGAATGCGTAATAGACTTGACCCTTCTCATTACAGCACTGCATAGTTCGTTCTGATACTATTTTTCTCTCCACTTTTTTCTGAAATCATTCAGATGTTCA
>JAWQFJ010011644.1:0-21127 GCA_034096865.1 Theodoxus fluviatilis
CATCCATCCATCCACCCATCCATCCATCCACATTCATCCACCTATCTCCATCCACCCATCCATCCATCCATCCATTCATCCATCCATCCATCCATCCATCCATCCATCCATCCATCCATCCATCCATCCTTCCTTCCATCAGTCCACATCCATCCATCCATACATACATACATACATGTATACATACATACATACATGTATACATACATACATCCATCCTTCCATACATCCATCCATCCATCCATCATCCGTCCATCCATCCACCCATCCATCCATCATCCATCCATCCATCCATCCATCCATCCATCCATCCATCCATCCATCCATCCATCCATCCATCCATCCATCCATCCATCCATCCATCCAACCATCCACCCACCCACCCACCCACCCATCCATCCATCCATCCATCCATCCATCCATCCATCCATCCATCCATCCATCCATCCATCCATCTCAATTCCCTGGGGAGCATACAGCCAGGCTGCAGATGAATGTGCCAAAGTTACTTTTCCACAATTATCCAGTTCAGCCCTCACAGGTACCCATTTTACTCCTGGGTGGAGAGAAGCAATGTGAGTGAAATAATAATAATAATGTGTGGATTTATAAAGCACCTTACCAATGAGTTAATACATGCTCAAGGCACATACATACGCAACCATTACAATATACAATAAGTCAATCACCTCAAGCACAACTTAATAAACTTAATAACATAGGAGTCAGACATTCACTTCAGACATTCGACAAACTGATGTACAGCATCACCGCTAAACCATGAAACTGGGAAGAGGGGGAGAAGGGACAGGAGGGGGGTAGGGGGCTTGGGCAAGCTAGTACAAAGAAAACAGTGAAGGGAGGAAGATGAAAAAACTTAGGATCAGGGAAAGATTTCAAGAAGAGGTGAGTTTTGAGAGCAGAGCAAAAGGTAGAGGGAGAAGTAGAGTGACGAACAGAGGCGGGGAGGTCATTCCAGATAGAGGGAGCCTGATAGAGCGTTCACAAAATTTTGTTTTAACTGGAGGGTCCTCCGGGAACCTGAGGATTCTTGTGTCTGCGGAAGAGCAGAATATCTTGCTCAAGGATGCAGCTCGGATATACAAAGCTTTGAATGCAGCACCCACCAGCCACAAGCAGCTGCAGGTCAAGTGTGCTAACCACTTGGCCACAGGGCTCCTCCTGAGTAGGACAAAATGAAGATGATAAAATCATTGAAACAGGAAGAGTAGCGCAAAGAATCTGCATTTGATTAGAGTGTTTCATGAGATTGAGAGCAAAGTTTTTGCAACTGATGGTTATCTGCTTGTTTGCAAAAGGTTCTTGTTAATTATGAAAGTGGCTTGGGATTCAATTATCTTAGTGTGTGAAAAAAAAATCTTCGAGTGTGTACCACAGTTATAGTAATGACAGTGATCCAGTGTTTCAACTGTCTCCCTTCCGTGTGGAGTATGCTGACTTTCCAATGAATCATTTCTGCTCATTTGACACATACATGCCTACTGCGTTCCTGCAGTGACTGAAGTGATGCATTGGCAATGAAGCACTGTGTGACTGTGTCCTTCCAGGGAGAAGTTACTGATGTACACCTGGTGCCATGGAGGAGAAAAAGTTTGGACCGATTTTCTTTCCCGACCACTGCAAGACCCTGAGCCAAAGGTTGTTCCAGCAAGTGGAGGAGAATTCCCCTTTGTGCGATCTCCGCATTCAATGCAAGCACCAGCAGGTGAGTAAAGGGCTGTGGTAAATGTGATATTAAAAAATATTCTGACATTTCATCCATCAGTGAGTGCTCATTCTGCACTCTTTTAACTCTTAAGGTCCTGTAAGTCATTCAAGTGTTTCACTCCCCAGTCCTGTAAGTGTAAGTCATTCACATGTTTCATTCCCCAGTCCTGTAAGTCATTCACGTGTTTCACTCCCCAGTCCTGTAAGTCATTCACATGTTTCACTCCCCAGTCCTGTAAGTCATCCACATGTTTCACTCCCCAGTCCTGTAAGTTATTCACGTGTTTCACTCCCCAGTCCTGTAAGTCATCCACAAGTTTCACTCCCCAGTCCTGTAAGTCATTCACGTGTTTCATTCCCCAGTCCTGTAAGTCATTCAAGTGTTTCATTCCCCAGTCCTGTAAGTCATTCACGTGTTTCATTCCCCAGTCCTGTAAGTCATTCAAGTGTTTCATTCCCCAGTCCTGTAAGTCATTCACGTGTTTCATTCCCCAGTCCTGTAAGTCATTCACATGTTTCACTCCCCAGTCCTGTAAGTCATCCACATGTTTCACTCCCCAGTCCTGTAAGTCATCCACAAGTTTCACTCCCCAGTCCTGTAAGTCATTCACGTGTTTCATTCCCCAGTCCTGTAAGTCATTCAAGTGTTTCATTCCCCAGTCCTGTAAGTCATTCACGTGTTTCATTCCCCAGTCCTGTAAGTCATTCACGTGTTTCATTCCCCAGTCCTGTAAGTCATTCACGTGTTTCATTCCCCAGTCCTGTAAGTCATTCACGTGTTTCATTCCCCAGTCCTGTAAGTCATTCACGTGTTTCATTCCCCAGTCCTGTAAGTCATTCACATGTTTCACTCCCCAGTCCTGTAAGTCATTCACGTGTTTCACTCCCCAGTCCTGTAAGTCATTCACGTGTTTCATTCCCCAGTCCTGTAAGTCATTCACGTGTTTCACTCTCCAGTCCTGTAAGTCATTCACGTGTTTCACTCTCCAGTCCTGTAAGTCATTCACGTGTTTCACTCCCCAGTCCTGTAAGTGTAAGTCATTCACGTGTTTCATTCCCCAGTCCTGTAAGTCATTCACGTGTTTCACTCCCCAGTCCTGTAAGTGTAAGTCATTCACGTGTTTCATTCCCCAGTCCTGTAAGTCATTCACATGTTTCACTCCCCAGTCCTGTAAGTGTAAGTCATTCACGTGTTTCATTCCCCAGTCCTGTAAGTCATTCACGTGTTTCACTCCCCACTCCTGTAAGTGTAAGTCATTCACGTGTTTCATTCCCCAGACCTGTAAGTCATTTACGTGTTTCACTCCCCAGTCCTGTAAGTCATTCACATGTTTCATTCCCCAGTTCTGTAAGGACTATGCAATTTGTAGAAAAAAAATCAGTCAAGTAATAGCCACGTGGGGTGGGTGGCTATGGGCAGTTCAGGATTGAGCAGGGTGGGCGGTACCGGATCTTAAGAGCTAACCTCCAGTCATGTATTAGACAAGAAACAAAATAAAGGTAATAGGAGTTTCTGCTCTTTTTTTTCTTTAAAAACAAAAATACTTTTTTAAAGTTCAAAGTAAGGTTGCCATTTCATAGACATTTAAAATAAAAATGATATTTCTTATGTTAAAAATGCGTTATAGTCATACTCTTGGAAAAGAATGTTTCATACCTATAAAATGTAATCAAAGTTAATAATGATTTTAGTGAATGATTTGCACATCTTGAGGGGGAGTGTGTGCATGCATGCGTGTGTGCGTGCATGTGTGTCTCCAGCAGTGGAAAACAAAGTGCAGGGTTGGCAGCAAAATGTAGGGTCAGTCAGGTGGCCAAAAACAAACAACTTTGTTTTCCTTATCACTATCACCAACTCATCTCATCTCCCTTTGGAGCATGCAACCAGGCTGTGGACGAATGCACCAAACTTTATCTGCAGTTTTCCAGATCAGCATTCACAGGTTCTGTGTTCTACTCTTGGATGGGGAGAGACAGCAAGGCCCTCAGAGTGCCATGATAACCAAAACAGCACACTCCCGGCCCAGTGCCCTGGCATTGATGACAGACGGGCTCTGATGTGTCTTGTGCTCTCATTGGTTGATAGAAATAGGCTCTAACCAATAGAGGGTGAGTTAGTGAAAGTTGAACACACAGAGCCGGAGTCCAGAGGCCAACAGTTGGAACTGTGGCAATCCAGTTGCTGTCTGACTGTTGGGAACGTGGCACCCTGGGGGCGAAGTGCCGTGCTTAAATAAGGATGCTACTCTGGGAACTGAGCATTTTCAAAGCTGCGCTCTCTAGCCGCAGGCAGCTTCAGGTCAAGTGCTCTGGCCACTTGAACAGCTTTTTTCTCTTGTTTTTACATTTTACATGCCATTGTATCCCTTGAGGAATTACTAAAGCACTAGTGTAACATAACGGCCTGAACTGCTAGCAGCCCCTGGCTGCTGGGCTTTTGGGGACTGCTCCAGTAGCTCAGCCAGGGACAGTCCCAAGCAGCTAGAGGCAAATGATAAATGATGTCATACAATTTAGTGATGTCATGTACTACAGAAACATTTGCCAATCTTCCCTACTGAAAACCCCCCCCCCCCCCCCCCCCCCCCCCCATCATAACACACACATCACAACACACACACACACACACACACACACACACACACACCACACACACACACACACACACACACACACACACACACACACACAAACACACACACACATATACACTCACACACACACATAAGTACACAATTTTCCTGACTTGGCAATCTTGGGTACGTAAATATACCCTGATGAGCCAACAGCTACCTACACAACTCTAAAAGTTATCACTCCCCAAGCCTTGTCTACATAATCCATAGAGATACAGACTCACCCACTCTCTGCAGCTCCCTGACAGTGACAACATCCCAAGAAGATTAACCCAACCCACGCAAGAACCTTAAGGTGGAATTTGCCACAAAGCCTCATGTGCCCAACTTCCACGGGCATTATCTGGCAACTCCCACCCCTTCCCCGGCACTCATCAACTAGGCAACTTAATCCCCTTCCCCAGCGCTCATCAAATCCCCAATTCCATCCCCTTCCCTGGCACTCATCAACTCAACAACTCCATCCCCTTCCCCAGCGCTCATCAAATCCGCAGCTCCATCCCAGTCCCTGACACTCATCAGCTAGGGCGTTGTATTTCCGCTCATGTGCCCATACAATCTTATTCTCCCAAGGTATTATAGAAATGGCCTTTGTAGGCAGTCATGCAGTACTTTCTTTCACATTTCTCATTTTGTGTTTTCAGATGCTGTGTGTCCATAGCTGTGTGGTGAATGACATTCCGTTCTTCAACCATTGCTTTAGCTTCTACAATAGTGGTCAAGGCATACCAAGTAAGCAGTTGTCCTAAATTGTTGAGAAAAAGACAATTTTAACTTGTTTTTCTAAACCTTCTTTTTTATTTTTCTCATGTGGGAGTCACTCCTAAAATGACGTGAATTCAACAGGAGTACAATGCTCAGCTGGAGGACCATGACTAAATCCCATGCAAAGCAGGGTGTGCTACACAGCTATATGATACCAAAGATGTCTTTGATGATACTATCATATAGCTCAGTTGTGTGCACTTTTTCTTTTACCATGTTTGTGCAGATTGGCTGTTGAGAAATTTGGCACTGCAGAAATTTTGGATGCAAAAGTTTTTCATTTCCACAGTTTGCAAGAGGACTTTTTCTGAAGAATGTCTCAGTCTGGTGTAGAAATAAGTCGGTATCTAAATGCAACAGACGAGGATACAGTGGGTCCTATTTATAGGTAGCCAATCAACAGAAAACTGCGTGAAATAAGTTACATCTTGTGACCATTCAGCGCTCAGCTTCACACAGGATTTATTCAAGTCAGCCAGAGTTGCTCCACGTCCCCTCATCAGTTGGAACCTCTGGCTGCTGGGCTTTCAGGGTGTGCCCCAGTAGCTCAACCAGGGGCAGCCCCAAGTAGCCAATCTGGCTACCAGAGGACATCAGATCAGTAGTCCATCATCCCAACTTTTCTCTAGAACTTGAGAATGTAAGAATGTGAGCAAGCCATGAATATCATGTACATCCAGACAGTTGATACATAAAGCGGGTTCATGATGATAAAGGTAAAGGTGTTCTTTTTTACATGGCGACTTTTTCACCCATTGATGGATGCTCAAACCGCACACATGATTCAGTGGATCCTGCATACAATGGACATCCATGGGGATTGCCAAAATGTCCTTTGCTCAGATCAAAGTGTCCTTTGCTCAGATCAAAATGTCCTTTGCTCAGATCAAAATGGCCTTTGCTCAGATCAAAATGTTCTTTGCTCAGATCAAAATGGCCTTTGCTCAGATCAAAATGGCCTTTGCTCAGATCAAAATGGCCTTTGCTCAGATCAAAGTGTCCTTTGCTCAGATCAAAGTGTCCTTTGCTCAGATCAAAATGGCCTTTGCTCAGATCAAAATGGCCTTTGCTCAGATCAAAATGGCCTTTGCTCAGATCAAAATGGCCTTTGCTCAGATCAAAATGGCCTTTGCTCAGATCAAAATGGCCTTTGCTCAGATCAAAATGGCCTTTGCTCAGATCAAATGGCCTTTGCTCAGATCATAATGGCCTTTGCTCAGATCAAAATGGCCTTTGCTCAGATCAAAGTGTCCTTTGCTCAGATCAAAATGGCCTTTGCTCAGATCAAAGTGTCCTTTGCTCAGATCAAAATGGCCTTTGCTCAGATCAAAGTGTCCTTTGCTCAGATCAAAATGGCCTTTGCTCAGATCAAAATGGCCTTTGCTCAGATCAAAATGGCCTTTGCTCAGATCAAAGTGTCCTTTGCTCAGATCAAAATGGCCTTTGCTCAGATCAAATGTCCTTTGCTCAGATCAAATGTCCTTTGCTCACATGTGCCTATATATGGAGATGAATGGCAGGAAGGATTACAAAAACACATCTACTGACAAAAAAACAAAAAAACCAGAATTTAAGAAGTGCTGATAAATTTTGTTGCAAACTGTTTTCATTGAACAGCAACTGACTATTTCTTCCAAAACACTTGATCCTTTCTCAGAGAGGAGAAAGAAAAGGGGTGCAGTGGTGGTGGTGGTAGTGGGGAACCCAAATAAACCTGAATTGGTGGATTCACAGAGCCTGGCACGCCACTGTCCCAGAAATTAGAACAGATTTTACAGCGAGCAACTCAGTTGCCGGTGGCTTGGAAAGTTGCTTGGGATGCCAGTTGCTTTCAACCGACATTGCACAAGAAGCAATGCATATCGAGTTGAATGAGTGGAATTGCCTTGAGTGCGAAGGCCTTAAGGGGTTTTGGGAGGCACTTTCAGAAGTGCGAAAATGGGATTTATTCTATTGAATTTTTTAAACTCATTGGTGCTAGACCATTTCAAAGCATGATACACATTTAACATAGAATAACATGGAGAATATTTGGAGATCTTCAAAGATAATGTTTTTTGCTGTCCAAGAGTGCTGGCTTAGTAAGTTAGTTAAGCCACTTGTCTACAGAAAAAACACAGTCTAGACACATACAAGTGGAAAAGTATATCATAGTACAATTCTGCATAGTTTGACACCTCGTCAAATTTTTCTTTCATTAAAAAAACTAAACCAGTTACAAAATTTTAAAAGCCATGAAAACAGGCAGATGGGTGGCCAGAGGCAAATATTCCACCATCTGCTTCCTGGCTGTACATTATTTGTTAGTGACACCCTTTTCAAGTTTAATCCCCTGAGGTTCACAGTTCCTTGTGGGTTGGGGGTAAGAACTGACCCACCATGTCTCCCTACAGGATTTGTAGGAGGTGAATGACAAGGGAAATGCTGCCTTGACTTGCTCTCATTCCAACTCTTCTTACTCTTCATGATCAATGTAAACCTGATTTAACCTCCCTCCATCCCTCCATCCGAGATTCACATTGTAGGGGAAAGTGGGGATACGTCAGTTTCAATTGTTTGAGCATGATTCAATGCTGTGTTCAAATCACAGAGCACCTGCATATGACATCAACATTTACCACAGAAAATAATGTGTTTAACAATGGCATCAACCACTTTGATACAGAGACAGCTCGACTGATACAGAGACAGCTCGGCTGATAGAGCTGTATAAAAGCCAAGAAAACAAGTACACATCATCACTGGATGAGGAGGTGCTATCGTCATCGTCACTCGAAGTTTCGCTGGGGTTTGGAAGATGTCATTGTCTGCTGGGGCAAGCCCGCAGTGGAGAGATGCTTGGCGGCTGTGAGTGCAAGCGCAGGAATTAATACACTTCCATAAATAGAACGTGGCGAGAGGTGAAAGGTCACTGTGGAAGCATGTGAGAGCTCAGTCTCCAGCATTGCCTGCCACGATGGCAGTCAACCGGCCGCAAGCAACATGGCAAGAAATTTTGGTTGTTTCATGTGCGAAGGCCTTTAGCAACCTGGAGAGATTGCCAGGCCTGGAAACTGTGTTAGTGCATGAGAAACAAAGCAAAAGTCTGCAAAACAAACTTTGAGCAAATTGCCAAGAAAAGTTATCGGTACACTATCATCAGTAACTTTATGGCTTTCCTGAATTTGCATTACTGTAAAAAAAGTTCAGATTTCCTTCACGAACATGCTGTTTTTTTCTGAAACATGCATGAATGAGTAAATACTATTGCGGTTGAAATATCTTATTTTTCTTACATTAGTCTTTTCCCATGCACACCGTGGCAAAATTGATCATGCTGGGCATTCAGTTATAAAGAGAGGCAGTGCTGTTATACATTGAAAGTGTTCACTATGAATGTAGTATGAAACTGTACATCTCATGATACTAGCTTTGTGTTTAGGTGCCTTGGTTCATCCCCTGCTTGGGATGAACTGGACTGCTATTGTCAATCTTTTTTATCAAAAACTTATCTCCTGTCAAGTATAAATGGAGTGTTAACACAACCCTATCTGTGGGTTCCTTTCGAATATGATTTACTTGTGATAAATAAGTCTTTATTTATATTTGGCTTTGGATGAATTCAAACATAACCATGTGATGTAACTGTCAGGAATTCACAGGTATTCCTGGTTGAGTCCCCCCCTGTGGGTTCGGGGTAAGAATTGATCCACCGCGTCTCCCTACGCGATTCGTAAGAGGCGAATAACTAGGGACACCGCTACTTCATTTGCGTTTACTCTAAACTGCTCTAGTGAGTTTCATGCTTAATGGCCTTACATAGCCTACAAAGGCTGATAGGCCGTAAAACCCCATCCATCCATCCATCGTGCTCAGTGGCCTTACATAGCCTACAAAGGCTGATAGGCCGTAAAACCCCATCCATCCATCCATCGTGCTCAGTGGCCTTACATAGCCTACAAAGGCTGATAGGCCGTAAAACCCCATCCATCCATCCATCGTGCTCAGTGGCCTTACATAGCCTACAAAGGCTGATAGGCCGTAAAACCCCATCCATCCATCCATCGTGCTCAGTGGCCTTACATAGCCTACAAAGGCTGATAGGCCGTAAAACCCCATCCAACCATCCATCGTGCTCAATGGCCTTACATAGCCTACAAAGGCTGATAGGCCGTAAAACCCCATCCATCCATCCATCGTGCTCAGTGGCCTTACATAGCCTACAAAGGCTGATAGGCCGTAAAACCCCATCCATCCACCCATCCATCCTGGTTGAGCTGTGTTAATTAAATCGGGCTCGCTTTTTGTGGTTTGTGGCATTTTACTTGTTTGTGATCACAGTTTTGGGCCTCACAACTTGTAAATGTTATACACTGAGTGTACTGCCACCGTGTCCTCCAGCTCTACATGTATGGTTCCAACATGACCCACGTTTTTCATTATGTTCCTCAAATGCATAGTGTCAAGTTCTCTACTGTACCTGATTTTTTTTTCTTTAAAAAATTGTTTTCTGCACGCAGATTCAGTTCACTGCATGCTAGAGTTCTTTCCATCAAATTCCATCTCAGAGGGGGAAAGTAGATCTTTTCTTGAAGTTGTGTCTGAAATGGGGTTTTCCTTTCTCTTTTCAGACATCATTGACCTGACTAGTCTGTCACTGATAGGTCTCAAAATCGTCATGCAGTATGTGTACACGGGACAGATAGAGGTAGACCTGAATACGGTGGAAAAAGTTTTTGAAGCGGCCATGCATCTCCACTTTGAGAGCCTCATGAAGGTCCTTTTGGACTGGTTGCTGTCCATGCCCCCCACACTGTACAACATCAGCACCCTCCGCCTCCTCTGTGATGCAGTCCAGCTGGATCACCCAGGCTTGGATGATCTGAGGCTCTTGTTTGATGGCAAGCTGCCTGAGCTAATGGATGGAGAGTACCTCCTCATTATAGATGATGACACCCTCAAGCAGCTCCTCACCAACAGGTCCTACAGCTATGTTCCCAGAGTGAAGTTTGCAAAGTTTTTGTTGCGCTGGACAAAGCATGACCATCAGAAGAGAGAGATCTATTTCCGTGCACTCTTTGAGGACATTGCCTTGGACCAAATTGAGCTAGTTGACCTGCAGGAGATTTTGGATGACCCTCTTGTCCAGATGAACCCTGACATTGCTGCAAAGGTGAAGAAAGCAGAGCATCGTGCCAGGATGAGGAAGAGGCCCCAGGACGTGGATGCCATCATAGTTGTTGGTGGCAAGGCATCAAGTGGGAAAGATCCCATTCGGCTTGCTTATGGATCCAGCTACGCAACAAGGAATGTGTGGGCCTATCTCATTGACAAGAACAAATGGATTGCTTTGCCCAAGATGCCAGAGCCAGTAGAGCACCCAGCAGCTGCCTTTGATGGAAGAGGAAGTGTGTGTGTGGTGGACCTGACAATCTGCTCGGGGAAAAGCATCCCGCTACATCGATTCTCTTTCAAAGTGGCCAAATGGTCATCAGAGACACTGGCCTTTCCTGATGGATTCCAGCCCAGGTGGGTGAAGCAGATAATAGCCCATCGCAAGCATCTCTACATCATGGTCTTTGGACAGAGCACAGCAGACAAAGCTCTGGGTCGCCCTCTGAGGATGTACATCTTCAAGGTTCAGGGACAAGAACTTGGCAGTCCTCGGTTGTTAGGGAAAGTGAAAGTGATCATTGATGCAAAGGTCAGAGCCTGTGACCTGGGCAGTGAATTTCTGGTACACCTGAAAGGCAAGAAAGGTTCTCATGCCTACTTGGTCAAACCAGGGGAGCGATTTGTGAGGGAACTGACCAGAAAGATGACCAAAGAGCTGGAGAGAGGCTTCCTGTGCAAATTCTATGACCATTTTGTGCTGTACCAACCAGGTAGAAAAGTCGCCTTCTACACAGTGGACCGTGGGCAGTTACCGAGGCTCCAGGAGTCCAAACCCATGTCTGCTCTGCCTTCACCAGCAGACTCCAACACCTTGGCCTTTGCCTCGTTCAATGGGGACCTGGTGGTCTGTGGAGGCCAACATAACCATGCAGCTTATGGCTTGCTGGATGTCTTCCACTTTGACTACGAGAAGATGGCATGGAACCGGCTGGCAGACCTGCCAGAGGCCCTGGCGGAGTCAGCTGCTGTGCCTGTGAAACTTCCTGCCAAGTTCGCCAACTGTGAGGATGACTGTCCTCACTGCTGTGTTCAAACTCTGCCTGAAAACGTCATCAGCATGGCTGGTAGAATTCCGGTGAGGGTTCTCTCAAGTGACCCCTTTAACCTTGAGCATGCGAAGGGGAGACGAAGAACCATTGGAGACTTGGATAGTAACTCCAGCACTGCCAGTGATGACCTGAGGAGGTCCCAGGAAGATGAGGCAAACCAGCAAGAAGATGATGCAAGTGAAAGTGTTGGACAGTGGCCACATGAAGGACAGCATGATGTTGATGAAGATGACACACAGGGGCAGTACAAGGATGTGGCCTACTACAACGGATATGATGCAGATGAAGATGGTTTCAAGTGGGAGCAGTATGATGGGATGGCTGACCAGGGTGAACATGAGTCAGCTGACAATGCCCAATGAAGCCAGCATCACCTTGAGGCCAACTGAGGAGAACACGAGGCAAATGGAGATGGCCAGTGGAGGTTGGATGACAGTGAGGCCAGCCAACCTGGCAGTGACGCTGATGAGGCCAGCCAACCTGGCAGTGACGCTGATGAGGCCAACCAACCTGGCAGTGACGCTGATGAGGCCAGCCAACCTGGCAGTGACGCTGATGAGGCCAACCAACCTGGCAGTGACGCTGATGAGGCCAGCCAACCTGGCAGTGACGCTAATGAGGCCAGCCATCCTGACAGTGACGCTGATGAGGCCAGCCAACCTGGCAGTGACGCTGATGAGGCCAACCAACCTGGCAGTGACGCTGATGAGGCCAACCAACCTGGCAGTGACGCTGATGAGGCCAGCCAACCTGGCAGTGACGCTGATGAGGCCAGCCAACCTGGCAGTGACGCTGATGAGGCCAGCCAACCTGGCAGTGACGCTGATGAGGCCAGCCAACCTGGCAGTGACGCTGATGAGGCCAACCAACCTGGCAGTGACGCTGATGAGGCCAACCAACCTGGCAGTGACGCTGATGAGGCCAGCCAACCTGGCAGTGACGCTGATGAGGCCAGCCAACCTGGCAGTGATGCTGATGAGGCCAACCAACCTGACAGTGACGCTGATGAGGCCAGCCAACCTGGCAGTGACGCTGATGAGGCCAGCCAACCTGGCAGTGACGCTGATGAGGCCAGCCAATGATCAAATAACAAGAGCACTGACAAATGGTAGTAGCCTATCCCAGAGAAGACATAGTGGCCCCCAACTGAAACGGGATTTGGGAAGAAACACAGCACTTTATGCCCATGCAATAATGATAATGATGATTGGTTCTGGCCCTTCTCCACTCCCTCAACCCCTCCACCCCCCACCCCACCCCACCCCACCCCCACCCCTTGGTGTTATGGGACTCAGTAACTCCAATCTTGCTGCTCACAGGCTGTTCACAATGAGAAATCTCAAAGACCTATCAAAAGTATCATCTTATGCTCATCACAAGGTTTGCATCCGCAGCTTCAAAGTTTGACTTCACCAGAGGCCATGCCACCTAGGACCCACCGCGCCACTCCTACCTCAAGCAGTCATGAGTTGGAGTGAACTGGAGGTTGTGTTTGTGTAGGCTGCTTGAATGGTTCTGAAGTAGAAATACATCTCCTGCTTGTGGGGATTGGCATGTTAGATACGACCTGATTTTTTTGCATGCATTTTAGAGGCACTAACATGCAGCGTGACTCTGGCTGAGTTTATTTGAGTTCAGCGTTTTAAAAGATGAGGCTATACCAGTGTGAATATTTTGCATTAATGGGCTCATGAATCTGAAGTAGTTTGTATTATAATGTGTGGATTTCTGAATAGGGCAAGGGTTTGAATTGAATATTCTGATTTTACAGAGTGGGGATTTTTAATACCAGATCTATCCAAAAGCTTTTATTTAGTCTGTCCAGTCAAATCATCAAGCCCAGAACTGCCATGTCACACTTTATTTGGTGCTCTCAGTTGATGTTAGATGCATTTGTCTCGGCCATGCCAGTACTGTGTGGTGATGCTTCTAGTAGGCTATAATGCCATCATTGCCTTGTTCTAAAAATATTAATTTTGACTGAAACATGGACTTGAGGAGCCGTCCTTGTGAGCTCCACATGCAGTCAGAATTTCTTTGTACAAACTTCACCATGATGTGTGTGTGTGTGTGTGTGTGTGTGTGTGTGCATATGCATGCATGCGTGTGTGTGTGTGTGAGTGTGCATATGCATGCATGTGTGTGTGTGCATATGCATGCATGCGTGTGTGTGTGTGTCACTGTGTGTGTGTGTTTTCCCCCATATGTCTTATAGTTCTTTACCTTCTTTTTTGTGTATCTGTTATTTTGAAGGTAACAAGTCTGGCAGGTGTGTGATGAAGAGATTTGTAGTGGCTGGTTGTAAATGCCTCATTACATTTCATAGCATGGGCACTGTTCAGATATATCATTGCCCAGAGCGTGTTTTAGTTTTGAAATGTCTTGGCTCAGAATCTGAAACCTGCCATCAGATGGCCAGTGCCTGTCTGTAGTCTTGCTCATCTTGACCCAGCCTCTGACCAGTTCATGGAAACTGTTATTGCAGTGAAGTAGCATTTCATTGGTGTTGGAAACTGGTCAGTGACTGGGAAACATCTTTTTTGCTTTCGGTGATCTTTGCATGAGAGCTTACTTCTGACCAGATGGCCTACTGGACAGTCTGATAAGTAAGCCACAGTAAGATTTGTAGTCAAAAAGGCATTTGCCTTCTTCATTACTTCTTGGCAGTACACCTTTGTCCGGCAGAAATGTTTATATTAAGGTCTTTGGGTTTTATTTTAGCACTATGTGTTGACATTACCTTGTCTTCGATAGCACTGCCAGGATTCCAAGTGTAAAATGTTCCTTTCCAGGCAATAGCATTTTGATTTTAAGTAGGTTTTTAATTTTTGCTGAATGTATTAATCTTTTGACTGCTTGTCAAAACAGAATATGTACAATTTTAGTTAACGTTTGTTTACAAGAAAGAGAGAGAGACATGCTCATTACTTAGATTTATGGAATCATATTTTTGTAGTTGCTATGGGATGCATATTTGTCAATGACTGATGCATTGCCATGTTGCTGTCATTACACACTGTGGGGCCATAACAAGAACTATTCTTGTAACTGTATTTTTCTTTTTGAAAACAGTTCTGTAATGATGAGTCAGCCAAAGGAAGACGTGGAGGTGTGCATTTCATGTTGTAGAGTTGACATCGAATCCAAAACTATCATTCAAACGGTAATTGGTACTCTTTCTACAATTCGGTAACTGGCTATCTGTTGGTTAAAAAACAATTTGAATCGATCATTGCTTGTTCCTTTTTTCTTCTTTTTTAAGGAGAGCTAAAGGGGGAATTCATTCATCAAGACAATTATGCATGCCTCTGTTGTTGTGTGTTCTCCATTTGACTGCTGTGTGCATAATGCTGTGGTGAGGGTAGTATTACCACTGAAACTGTTGACTATGATTCCTTAGGCACAGGTGAATGAACGGAGGGCATGAAGCAAGGTCCTGCTTGTGCATAGCACTTCACGGGTGACTTATTCTGGCATCTTGATGTCATCAAACATGTCCTGTTCTATGGCAGATGTGACTTAGTACTCCCAGGCGCAGGTGCAACTGAAGTTCCTGCAGTGTCAGCCTTTCCAACAGCACTGATGTGGACTGCTCCATGTGACACATGTGTACCACCAGGAAGCATGCAGGGAGTCAAGTCTTGGACACTCCTGATCCTGGACTTGGCACGTCTCCTGGTTTTCCAAGATCCAAGGGCAAGCGGCTTTGCTGATGACTGGCAGTTGTTGGATAAGTTCTCGTTACTTAGTCAAATGTTGTTAATTGTTGTTAGCCTCAAAGTGTTTGATTTGTATTTGTTTCATGACGGATTACTTCTGATGAGAAATATGTCGGTTATGGACTGCTTGTTTCTGTTCTGCCTCTAAATGTGTCGGAGAAAGGTTGTCTTACATTTCAGTCTTTTGTTTTCCCTAACCATTGCACAGGGAATCTACTTCATTAGTATCATGCAGCTGTTGGACTGGGTATCCTGCCATCTTAGTCAGGTGGAATTCATTGATGGTTGCCTCTGAAATAAATACATAATTTGCAGTTGTTTTATGAAACTTACATCATATGAAAAAATAATGTCACTTACCACTAGCTTCTAATTGTAATCTGCATTGCCAACTATCAAAGGAAGCTTTGTTTAATTTTTAGTAATTTTCTCATTCCCATATGATTACACAATAATTGCAAGCATTTGGTTTTCATGTGTATTTGTATAAAAGCGTATTACTCTCATAGTTTTTGGGGGGGCGTTTTCTCCCCTCCCCCTTCAAAAAAATGCCCCCCAAAAGGTTGGTGAGAGAGAGCCCAAACATGTAGTGAATTAGTTTGAGGATTGTAAAGCTTTTGTCATCACGTCTCAGAGGTTTTATTTGGCCGTCGCTGACATTATTAAGGAAGGGCACTGGTAGGAGCATACCGCAATTGGCCCAAAACACTTGTTGTTCGGGTGACCAGCCACTACATTGTGCCCATCGTGTCACACGATGCCCAATTTTCATTTTGTTTTCCATTGCTTAATGCCTTTGTGCATTGTTTTTGTGCTAGTAATATATTATTTCAGTTATGCACAGTAGAATGTTCAAAGAAGAGAAGAACAATTTTTGTGCTGATGGACAGTATGCAAGCTAGACTGAAAAAGTTGTGACAGCAGAGAGTTGCGGAAGTCTTGGTCAGTTTTGTCTGGGTGACAGTGTAAAAAAACCAAAGAACAGTTCGACGTGGAACTTTGCAATTTTAACCAATAAATGTATATTGTGTTCACAAGATGTTAAAAATATTATGTTTGTTAACCTTTTTTTAAAATTGACGTTCTTGATTTCTTTACCCCCTTTTCTTCTCATAAACTGGTCTAGTGGTAATGTTACTAATTATGTTGGGGTGGGCCGGGGCGTGGGGGGGGGGGGGGGGGGGGGGGGGGGTGGAAGGGAACAACGTTTTTCAATGTGTGTGTATTTTGGTTATTTCAGTTTGTTATGCTCAGCTTTTGCTGGCAGTAGATACTGACTAGTTGTATTTTATTATGCAACTCTTTGCAAGTTAACAAGGGCAAAGTATTGCTTTTTAAAAATTATTTAATCAAGATGGTTTAGTATTGCTTCCCCATGCTGAAACTTATTCTTGTTTTTCTTCCATTCGGGGGGGGGCACCAGTCTTCCAGTACATTGCTTCCTTGAGACACAGCTGTTCTTCTAGATGGGATTTCACAATGTGAGAGATATCAGTGTGAGAGGTATCACAATGTGAAAGATATCACAACGTGATAGATGACAAGTGTTGTTAGAGGACGGCGTGTCCACGAGAAACACAAGAGCCTGGCTTCATCTGTCTTGGATCCACCACATACACTGGTATCAGTCTTGAACTCTCACTCATTACAAATGCCCTGGGGTTCTCGTGGTTGAAAAAGTAATATCTAAATCTCATATCTGTTTAAATTTGAACAGTGTTGCTCTTCCGAAATGGTAGATAAATGTTGGTGTGAGCAAAGAATAAGCACCAGGTTTCATGACAGAGTTTTATCTTCTACACTGCTGTTTTCATTCCAGATTGATTTGAGAGGAGCAGGAACTGCAATGTTTCTGTAATAGGCATTAAAATGTACAATCATATGTTTTTTTGTTTGTTGATGTGAGGTGTTGTTGTGGTTGTGTGTGTTGGTGTGGTGTGTTGTGTGTTATTGGTAAAGACCTAAATCTACTGCATTTCCACATTTCCTCAATTCTCAAGGCGCACAATGATCCTTCACATCTGATAGCATCAGCTCAGATGTAGGCCTCCTGAAGTTGCAGAGTCAAGTGTAGTGGTGTGTGTACACCTGCTGTGTGATGTCCATTCCCCACAAGCTGATCTTTTACATGTTTCGCGCTGTGCTCGTTGCTTTGATCGCGAGAGCGAAGAGACCTCATGCTTAGGTTTATACATGCATAGCTCTTACACCGTTAGAGCACTGAATAGCTAGTGAATCAAGCCTACGCCGCTTTGCAGACGAGCGCCTGGCATCACCACTATAGACACAACTGGGCGGTTGTCTTGTGGTCACCATTCCGAAGATGCTAGTGATGTGTTAGGTGTGCATCGCATACCATTACACATTTTGTCTTCACCTTTTATACCATTTGATAGGTGTGGCAGGATTTGTCACGAGTCGTCGGGTGATGTGTAGTTCATCGCTCAAGACGGGTAGAGACAAAGAGCGTCAGAGGACGTACAACTAGCGAGTGCCTGCTTGGCGTATAGTCACGTATAGGTAGAAAACAGGACCTGTCAACACGTCGCATAACTCTTGTCGAGGAAGGAAAATGAGTGAATTCCACACACAGGAAGTGTGCTGTTTGAGTGTTTCCTATATGATATAAGGAAGGTCCGGTGCTCATTTGTTATTCTAGGACACCTGCGCACATCATTTACGTCGTATAGTAAGCTGTCCTACGCTCGTGTCTATCGCTGCATGACCACTGACATCTAGCGATCATTCCTCAAGAATCGTAGTCGCTGTTCGCCACCTTTTCAATACCAGCCGAAACTGCCCGACTTGACACTACGCGGTGGCCATAGCTGTCCATTTCCGACCTTCCGTAGTCGATTAGACGGATATCGTACACGAAGTCGCGTCGATGCACTTCTCACTGACAGCTGTAAGAAGTGACTCTAGCCTCCTCGTCTACACACCTGTTGCATTTATTGTACGCTAATCCTAACTTCTCACCGACTCTGGCGCCAGGGACGCCAGCTCATGTGTTGCTTCGCGAGATGATGTCATATGTTATTTTTTCTCGCGTGTGTGTGAGTCTCGAGCAGCCCGGTACTATATATTCAGCAGATACAGCCGAAGAGAGTCTCGCGTGAGTAGCGCTGTGGCTCCAAACACCCGCTCCCCCAGCGACACGTTTCCTTGCCACACACAGATCAATCACTCTCATCTATAAGAGGCTCGGTGCGCACGGCGTCCACGCCACAGCAATCTTCTCAATGGAGTGAGGAACACGTATGAGCGACCATGCGGAATGAAACACAAGATAGCTCAAAAACACGACACCACAGCTCTATCTGTGAACGTCAGACACTGCATGGAGACCATGCGCAAGTCCTAAAGAGACCACTGAATATGATGCTATTTCATCGTGTACACTCCAGCTTTTTCACCAAGGACCAAGCACATCACTACGTAGCAATATTAGATGACTCATACCAGTTCGTTTCTATCGTGTCCATGGTCACAATGCTCAGACTTTGCATCCTCTATTTAACTACTCGGCGCATACCTAGTAGCTCTCATAGGAGGATGACTGCAGTGCATGAGTTAGGGCATACGGCCTCGACCGTCAGGCCTGGGAGGAGGGGAGGGCGCAGGTCCCCGCTGCCTCTCTGGCTCAGAGTTCAGTTGCGCGAGGTCCTTTCCCACTCCACACGTTCTAGCCGACTGTCACACCCCTTCGCAGTCGCCACCGCCTAGCACCTGCTTGGGGCTGCACCCCAGGACGGCCTCGTCCGGTTCCAGTTCGCAGCCCGGCAGCAAAACAATCCGTATCTCTCCTTGCTGGCCGTCCCTCATCATTATCGACCCTCATCAGCGCACGACGTATCCGTCTGATCGTGGTGCCGCCCGATCCCATGCGTAACCGGCGGACAACAGACGAGCGACGAGACGGACGCACCCGACCAGCGACCGCACGCGATTTTTTGTTTGCGTTACCCCGATTGCTTCAGGTCACGTGACCGGCGAACCGCCGGGTCCGCCGTCAGGCCAAGATGGCGACGACCAGACTTGGGTTTATGTTTGTGACGCTTTGACACTGAAAATATTCGATAATTCGTTCTCCGCTGACTCATGTGTGCCTTAATTTGTCACCTTGCTGCAATCTCCGCTGGACAATTGAAGTAGATTACGATTTTTTTCTTTATAGTGTGCACGATGGGTGGCTCGACGGTGCAGAATCACCTGCATTAGTCCGAATCTGAAAATATTCTCTTGCGTCAAAGGCGACAGGAACTCTACATTCTGACTTCCCGTCCCTTATGCGCCCTAAAGGTAAATCGCTTTAGTACGTGCCTCGGTCCCTCGTTCGGCTATTACTATTAGTGTACAGGGTCCTCTTGACTTGACACAGTTAGGCTCAGGCTAGTCACTTGATTCATGTGCCCATATGGTTATACATTGCGTAATGAAAATTGTCTCAATTTACACACATAACCTCCAAAGCCTTACCATTAATACCACTAGATAGCACAGGCACATTTCTTCATCATTCGCTACCGCCACGAAAGCGCTCCGACTGGCCACGAGATGAAAGCTAGTCGATTCGCCTTGTCACGTAGACGGCGGACCGCCGGCATATCACGTAGCGCTTAGGAGCCGAACCCGCCGCAGGCGCGGATTTCTAGGTCAGTTCGCAATTCGAGCGCACGCACCCAGTGACGCTCGCCTGCCGTGCTGTCTGTGACGATCCAGTCGGAGCAGAGATCTCTGGATCTGGGTGCCCGTCCGAGTGTGCAGCACGTGAACAGCTTGTGCTAGACGAGGTCTTGGCTGCACGTGTGGACAGTAGCTCGCTTCTAGATTGGTTGCTGGGCCTGGGAAATGTGTTCTAGGAACGCACAGGCGTTGTATGTCACGTGTTTGTTGCTACCAGCAGCACTTGTTCTCCTTCGGAATATTGACTGAGATCGGGCTGGGTTTTGGGGGCAATCAGGCTGTTTCTCAGTTCCAACTGAATCTGAAGGCTGGTACTCTTCACATCATCTTCCGCTTTCCTCAACTCCGGTTCATCCATCCCTGATTGTTTTCCGACGGGGCCAGGAGGTGGATGGAGTTGGTTTGAACGATATTTGTACTTCTTATACTGGAGAGAGTGATACAATTATTTTTCAGTTCACCTTGTTGCGTTTCTTATTTGTTCTTCTCGTTGGTAAACGAGGCAGTCGTGATTGGCTGACTCGGGTACATTAGATCTTGGCTCTGCAGTCCCGCTTCTCCACAACGGACTTGCACTTTCCGGGGTATTTGCACTGCACAGTCCGCTACGAGTTGCGGCGGCGCCTGTGCTTACGTAGTACAATGCGTAGTCTGTCGCTGCTTGTCGCGGAGCTTTGTGAGGAGAAGTTGGGCACACGCGGGTGTCTTTGCTATGAACAAACTTATCCACTCCACATGTTTACTGTGATTGTCCTTTACAGACTTTCATCCGTGGCCTCCTTGAGATGTCTGTCTGTCGTCTGTCTGTCTGTCTGTCTGTCTGTCTGTCTGTCTGTCTGTCTGTCTGTCTGTCTGTCTGTCTGTCTGTCTGTCTGTCTGTCTGTCTGTCCCGACTTAACGGCTTATATCTCACAAACTACTGGACGGATATCCTTGAGATTTTGCACACTAACTGGAAGTTAGATCCGATTTAATGTATCAAATTTTCAGAATCGAGGCTTGAAGAGAAAGTGGTTTTTTAAGGTCGTACACTCCAGAGCGCCTCCCCAAATACGCGATTCATGGAATGGCGAAATTGCGTAATGTGTGACGTCATCAACAACGTGACGTCATTTGCGAGTAGAGTTTTGATGATAATGGATTTTGAGAACATTGGTGAAAGGATAAAGAAGGATTTTTTACGATGCAAGTAGTCAATTGATGGAATGGCGACCCACTCTACAGCCACGACCCTTTTCTCGCTGTATCTCGCGTGGTTATAATTGCTGGCGCCAAAATGGCTTCCGAATGAACGCTGATTCGTTGCATTGTATTCCGGACATCATTTGTGTCTCATTTTTGCCAGACAGTGAGAAGATTTCTCAGACTGTGATAGACAGGGGTATGAATA
>JAWQFJ010011645.1:0-20000 GCA_034096865.1 Theodoxus fluviatilis
ATATGGTATATAGGGCAAAGTAATCCCTATCTTTTGATACCAGTTTGATTGACCTTGCTTCAAGGTCAAGGTCACAGAAGGTCTTTAAAGTTGGATTGTATACATATTTTGAAGTGACCTTGACCCTGAACTATGGAAGATAACTCTTCCAAACTTCATAAAATTGTAGTACACATGTTATACTTTCATCATAAGACACATGTGGTCACATATCATCAAGGTCAAGTACTTTGACCCTTATAAAATGTGACCAAAATGGGGTAGTGAACCACTAAAAGTGACTATATCTCATGGTAGAAAGTGCCAATAAGCACCATTGTGCTTCCTATGTCTTGAATTAACAGCTCTGTGTTGCATGACCTTGGATGACCTTGACCTTGGGTCAAGGTCACATGTAGTTTGGTAGGAAAAATGTGTAAAGCAGTTCTTAGTGTATGATGTAATTGCTAGGTTTAGTTGTTTGACCTTGACCTTGAAGGTCACCTGAAGGCCAAGGTCAGGTAAAGGTCAAGGTCAAGCATGTGAGTCGTATGGGCTTTGCCCTTCTTGTTCCAACTTCAAACGCTCGCGCTATTGATATCGCCGTTTCTCCCTTCCTTCTTCGTTTTACAACTTCCATTCTCTGTTCCAAGTTCAGAATCTTCTTTTTTTCCCACGTGGAGTAGAGCTTGCCATGTTGATTTGAATCGAGTCGTCTCGGGAGAAGCGGAACCGTGTGTTCAAAATTTGCAACGTCGCACATGCGCACTGGCACGGAATTGTATGCAACGTCGCACATGCGCACTGGCACGGAATTGTAAACTTGCTGTCTGCTATTGGTTCGGCTCGATGTTTCAGCAATATTTTTCCGACTTTCGCGATGGTTTAGATTTGAAAATTGCAGTAAAAGGTCGTAGATTCTTACGACTCGTGAGTCGCTAGTCGGGTTTGGGGAGGAGTCGTTGGTCGGGGGGGGGGGGGGGGGGGGGGGGGGGATTTATAGAGTAAAAGTAATCGGTCAGAGACGAAGTGGTCGTAGATGGGGGAGGATCGGTGAAGGGGGGGTCGTTTGTCAGGAGTACCACTGTATATGGTATATAGGGCAAAGTAATTTTTGATACCAGTTTGATTGACCTTGCTTCAAGGTCAAGGTCACAGGAGCTCTTTAAAGTTGGATTGTATACATATTTTGAAGTGACCTTGACCCTGAACTAAGGAAGATAACTCTTCCAAATTTCATAAGATTGTAGTACACATGTTATACTTTCATCACGAGACACATTTGGTCACATATCATCAAGGTCAAGGTACTTTGATCCTTATGAAATGTGACCAAAATGGGGTAGTGAACCACTAAAAGTGACCATATCTCATGGTAGAAAGTGCCAATAAGCACCATTGTGCTTCCTATGTCTTGAATTAACAGCAAGGCCACATGTATTTTGGTAGGAAAAATGTGTAAAGCATTTCTTAGTGTATGATGTCATTGCTAGGTTTAGTTGTTTGACCTTGATCTTGAAGGTCACCTGAAGGTCAAGGTCATGTAAAGGTCAAGGTCAAGCATGTGAGTCGTATGGGCTTTGCCCTTTTTGTTAAGGTCGTAAACTCGAAAGCACCTCCCTAAATAGTCAATTGATGGAATGGCGAAATGCAAAACGTGTGACGTAATCAATAACGTGACGTAATTTTACATGTATGTCTGTGTGTCTGTCTGTCCCGACTTAACGGCTGATATCTCAAAAACTGCTGGATGATTTTCTTGACATTTTGCATACTTACTGGAAGTTAGATCCGATTGAATGTATCAAATTTCCAGAATCGAGGTTTGAAAAATAATTGATTTATTTAGGTCGTAAACTCGAAAACCTCCCCCCTCAAAATCAGTTGACGGAATGGCCAACTCGAGATCGAGTCAAACAGATTTATCTTTTCCTACTAAGTAGTTGTATTATATTTAACTCTTTTTTGTTTCAACTGTGCAGTGTGCGAGTGTTGGAATGCTTTGTATGAATGTAGACTTTCCATTCTAAACGCCATGAGCTTGCCTATTAGGGAAGGTATGGGCATATAAGTAGTCTGTATTATTATTATTATTATTATTATTATTATTATTATTATTATTATTATTATTATTATTATTATTGACTCACTTGCGAAGCAAAAGTGAGTCTATGTACTCAGCCGTGTCGTCCGTCCGTCCGTCCGTCCGTCCGTCCGTCCGTCCGTCCGTCCGTCCGTCCGTCCGTCCGAGCGTAAAAAACTTAAACGTTGGATTTTTCTCGGAGACTATTAAGTCTATCAACACCAAATGTGGCATGATGGTGTATGATGACAAGGCCTCAAAAAACATACATAGTGACTTGACCTTACTTCAAGGTCAAGGTCACAGGAGCCATAAATGTGGTCTCAAAAACAGTCATTTTTCACATTTTCCCAATTTTCTCCCACGTTATTAAGAATGGCGACCTTAGCTACAAGTGGTATATAGGTCAAAGCAAGCCCTATCTTTTGATACCAGTTTGGTTGACCTTGCTTCAAGGTCAAGGTCACAGAAGCTCTTCAAAGTTGGATTGTATACATATTTGGAAGTGACCTTGACCCTGAACTATGGAAGATAACTGTTTCAAACTTAATAATTATGTGGGGCACATGTTATACTTTCATTATGAGACACATTTGTTTACATATCATCATGGTCAAGGTCACTTTGACCCTTATGAAATGTGACCAAAATGGGGTAGTGAACCACTAAAAGTGACTATATCTCATGGTAGAAAGTGCCAATAAGCACCATTGTGCTTCCTATGTCTTGAATTAACAGCTTTGTGTTGCATGACCTTGGATAACCTTGAACTTGGGTCAAGGTCACATGTATTTTGGTAGGAAAAATGTGTAAAGCATTTCTTTGTGTATGATGTCATTGGTAGGTTTAGTTGTTTGACCTTGACCTTGAAGGTCACCTGAAGGTCAAGGTCATATAAAGGTCAAGGTCAATCATGTGAGTCGTATGGGCTTTGCCCTTCTTGTTTGTTATTATTATTATTATTATTATTATTATTATTATTATTATTATTATTATTATTATTATTATGCGTGAATGAGTACGAATGCACATGTCTGGGGTGAACATCTATAATACACCTCCTCCTCTGTGTGACTGTGTGAATGTTAATTCAGCGTGTATGACATGCCAAAGCAAAACAAAGCATGTCATAATAGGAGCTTCCTGAACCTATCCATCATGTTTAAAATATATGGTCGATTGTTTCCTGGGCCGATAGCTTGCAAGGGGGTTTACAGAAAAGAACGTTATAAATGCTTTACAAACACTCCGTCATATCAATTCTCTAATGGCTCAGCTGGTAGAGCGTTGGACTCTTGGTCATGCATGACCAGGTTCGATTCTGTGCTGAAACTTTTTTTTTTCTCTCTTTTTTCGAGAGGTTGTGGGTTCGAACCCCACCTGGTTTTTGACTCACATGCGAAGCAAAAGTGAGTCTATGTACTGAGCCGTGTCGTCCGTCCGTCCGTCCGGGCGTCCGGGCGTCCGGGCGTCCAGGCGTTCGGGCGTCCGGGCGTAAAAAACTTAAACGTTGGATTTTTCTCAGAGACTATTAAGTCTATCAACACCAAATGTGGCATGATGGTGTATGATGACAAGGCCTCAAAAAACATACATAGTGACTTGACCTTGCTTCAAGGTCAAGGTCACAGGAGCCATAAATGTGGTCTCAAAAACAGTCATTTTTCACATTTTCCCAATTTTCTCCCACGTTATTGAGAATGGCAACCTTAGCTACAAGTGGTATATAGGTCAAAGCAAGCCCTATCTTTTTATACCAATTTGGTTGACCTTGCTTCAAGGTCAAGGTCACAGGAGCTCTTCAAAGTTGGATTGTATACATATTTTGAAGTGACCTTGACCCTGAACTATGGAAGATAACTGTTTCAAACTTAATAATTATGTGGGGCACATGTTATACTTTTATCATGAGACACATTTGGTCACATATCATCAAGGTCAAGGTCACTTTGACCCTTATGAAATGTGACCAAAATGGGGTAGTGAACCACTAAAAGTGACTATATCTCATGGTAGAAAGTGCCAATAAGCACCATTGTGCTTCCTATGTCTTGAATTAACAGCTTTGTGTTGCATGACCTTGGATGACCTTGACCTTGGGTCAAGGTCACATGTGTTTTGGTAGGAAAAATGTGTAAAGCATTTCTTTGTGTATGATGTCATTGGTAGGTTTAGTTGTTTGACCTTGACGTCACCTGAAGGTCAAGGTCATATAAAGGTCAAGGTCAAGCATGTGAGTCGTATGGGCTTTGCCCTTCTTGTTTGTGTTTTTGTGTGTGTGTGCTTTTCCCCCTCTTTTCTCGAGAGGTTGCAGGTTCGACCCGATCTTTTTTCTACTTTTTTTATTAATATACCCAAACCTGGAGGTTCAGCGCCAGCGGTTTTTATACAGCAACTCATATCTGGGTCGCAAACTGCTTTACATTGATTATTGGGCCGCATGATAAAAACCTCTGGCGCTGAACCTCGAGGTTTTGGCATTAAAAAAAACACAATAAAGCTGTGAGGACGTCCAGTAAACCTGGAGGGATAAAACAGCCTTCTTCCTCTTTCACCAATGTCCAATCTCCTCGAAATTACGACATGTTATTCGACGTCAAATGATCACGTCACACATGCCAAAACTTCCCTTGAGTCGGGACAGAGTTCCGTCCCTTGCCTTCTTTGCAACACCAAGACGTAAAAAAGTCACTTTCTTTAACTGTGAGGACCTCCAGTAAACCTGGGGGGATAAATCCTTGACTGCTACCTGACGACACAGCAGAGCTCCCTTGTCAGTTTCCATCGTCTCGCGTGTTCCCCTTCACCTTGCATGCCCGTGGCTGTGGAATGATCCATTCTGCCATCCGTTGGCAGTGCTGCTTCTGTTCACTTTGCTGGCCAGTGGAAGTGTTATTGTCTCACCTTGCAATCTCACATTGCCGTGTGTGTTGGGGAAAACAATAGACTCACCCCATCTCCCTCAGCCATTTGTAAAAAGTAAATGAGGTTCTATTGAAATCGAGACTTACTCTCACTACCTCAGGTGAATTTGTAGTCAATGGCATTGCATAGCCTACGAAAAGCTGACAGACCGTGACACTTTCATTTAGTGGCAGGTGTGCTTGCTACCCTGTCCACTCTCACACAGAGTTGTTATCGAGGCCTTGGTGGAGAGTTGGGGCGACGGTCCCCGTGACTGGAGCTCAAAGTCAGCAGTGATCTTTGTGTGTGCTGCTGCCATGACAGATTTCTGACGATGACAAATACTGGAAATTCCTCACAGATTCTTTCCTGCTTTCCATCTTTGCAACCTTGTATATTGTACTCCTTGTGTAATTCTTTAGACCCAATAAACTGAATTTGAAAAAAAAGAAGGGGTAATGTGAATCCCTCCGAGCATCCAGAAAAAACATCAATCTTTGCAGCCTTGTGACGTATCGATTCCTTTCAGAGCTGGAGAACGCTAACGACGACTTGGAGGCAGTGATTCGCCGCATCACCCAAAAGCAAAAACAAATAGAAGAGTTGCAGAGGTACGCGAAATTTGTTCAAAAGTTTTTCTTAATTTGTTATTTTAATTTATACACAACAAAATGAGAACACGCCGTTGTGGCATTCTGAATTGCAACAAAGAAAAAGTTTAATTTTGCTTTTTAATAAATGGAAATTGCTTGTTTTTGCACTTCCGAGTAGATGCCTCTTCATTTTTTGCTTTTTTGCCGCACGTACCACGTGCTGTGTGTTTGTAGTGTGTGTACGGCTTGAGTGCGCCCGCGTGTGTATGTGTGTATGCGTGTAAGCGTAAGTGTGTGTGTGTGCCTGTATGCATGAGTATGTATATGCATGTTGGCGTGAGTATGTATGTGTGTGCATGTATGCGTGAGTGTATATGTGCATGTATGCATGAGTATGTATATGCATGTAGGCGTGAGTATGTGTGTGCATGTATGCGTGAGTGTGTATGTGCATGTAAGCGTGAGTGAGTGTGTGTGTGTGTGTGTGTGTGTGCGTGCGTGTGTGTGTGTGAGCGCGCGCCATGTATGTGTGTGTGTGTGTGTATGTGTGTGTGTGTTTGTTTTTGTGTGTGTGTGTATGTGTGTGTTTGTGTCTGTGTGTGCGTGTGCCCGTGTGCGTGTGCCCGTGTGCGTGTGTGTGTGTGTGTGTGTGTGTGTGTGTGTGTGTATGTGTGTGTGTGAGTGCGCTTGTCTGTAGTGTTTCGTAGTCACTTACCTGGTGACTTGTCGTGCATTGCCCGTGCTTCAGGGTCAAGACCAAGTACCTGGAGAAGATGAGTCAGCTGAAGGACAAGTTGAACAAGGACCCGCCAAGGCTGCTGATGGCCGAGGTGAAGCGACAGCGAGCTGTTGTGGCGCGGCTCAAGGAAGAGGGTGAGTGTCCTCCACACAGGAGTGCACACGGCACCGTGGCACGGCTCAGGGAAGAGTGTGAGTGTCCTTCACACAGGGGTGCACACGGCACCATGGCACGGCTCACGGAAGAGGGTGAGTGTCCTCCACACAGGGGTGCACACGGCACCATGGCACGGCTCACGGAAGAGGGTGAGAGTCCTCCACACAGGGGTGCACACGGCACTGTGGCACGGCTCAGGGAAGATTGTGAGTGTCCTCCACACAGGGGTGCATACGGCACCGTGGCATGGCGCATGTAAGAGGGTGAGTGTCCTCCACAATGGGGTGCACACGGCACCATGGCACGGCTCAGGGAAGAAGGTGAGAGTCCTCCACACAGGGGTGCACATGGCACTGTGGCACGGCACATGGGAGAGGGTGAGTGTCCTCCACACAGGTGTGCACGTGACACTGTGGAACTCCGACGATGTCGAACACTTACAGTGTTGTAATAAAGTACTTACTCTTAGGCCCGTCGCACACTAGGCGTCCAAGCAGCCAAGCAGCCAAGCAGCTGGGGTATTTTGAACGCGCAGTACAGTGTGCGAGGGTAGCCGCCGGCTGATTCGGCTGCGCGCGCCCAGCCGCTTGCGTCCAAGCGTCAGGCGCTCGGAAGTAGGGTCGTCTCTATTTCCGAGCGCCTAGACGCTTGGACGTGGCCAATCAGATTGTTTGCAAGGGCAGGCAAGAAAACCTCTACAATCTCGGGATGAAAAGTTATTATGATCGTGACAAGACCCGGGAGAGTCTCCTGTGGATTGGGGTGGAGATGAAGAAAGGCTGGAGTGGTAAGTTTGAAATTTCGGCATAATTTTCGTCAGCGTTCGATTAAACATGTTATTCAAATGATGCAGTGCTGATGTATCTTTTATCTCCGTAGTTTAGCTGTTAAAAACAGTGATGCCATTACAAGGGGTGATAAAGTTTTCTACGAAGTCAAAGGTCCTGCAGAAACTGAACTCGGAACTGAGATGATTAGAAGTAATCCACACACTGCATTGCAGCCTAGAATTTTCACGGCTCCCAACGTGTCGGAGTGTTAATTTCTAATCTACATTGCAGTGATATTGTGCACGTGTTACCTTTTTTGTTGTTATTACCTCAGAGAAGAGAAGAAACAGCTCTTACATTACAAAAAGTTACATTTACTTGAATTACATATTTGCTGCTTGCTTGTTGCTCACTTGTAACCCCTTCCAAATATTTGATGAGTGCTGTCGTCTGCAATGAACAAATGACTTGGTAATAATCAGTACTATTCAATTTTTGTTTTGACCGTAGTTACTTGGTTGTTAAATATTTGCACTATCAATCATCATTGTTGCTATGGTCATGTGACGAAACGTATGTTGAATACCGCTGCTCTGATAATTTCTTCATAGAGCATTCAACTGCTTTTAATAAAAATCATGAGAAGAGTAGCTTTTGACAACACAGCACAGGAACGCACACACACACACACACACACACACACACACACACACACACAGAGTCTCGCACACAAACATACACACAGGCAAACATAAACTGACGTACACACAGACACACACACACCATGGACACACAACACACACACACACACACACACACACACACACACAACACACACACACACACACACACACAACACACACACACACACACACACACACACACACACACACACACACACACACACGCACTCACACACACACACACAAACACACACACACACACACACACACACACACACACACACACACACACACACACAAACAAACACACACACGGATCAATCGCTTGATCGAGTGGCACCTATTTACAACGGGACAGCAGAGATCGTCACAGACGAATACACACGCAGAAACCTTGCTTAACACTATAAATAACACATCGACAGCCTAGAGAAATATCAGGCTCGGCACCACAGTCACCCTAAGTAGAGCCTGCGACAGGTATTCGAAGTGGTCGAAAACTGAACGCGAAGCAGTCGAGTAGTGGTCGCGATTGACATCAACAACCGTGACACGCTGAGTAGGTCACGGTGACAACAACAAGCGAGCGGTCAACTCTGACAGATCGAGTCTACTCTCTCACCTGTCAAGTGACATCATTGGAAGAAATAATTATCACACGATATCATTTCAAGCTTACGCAGTTGCAGTTCCCCCATAACTCAGCACAGAAAGACTGCAGTGTCAGTCGAGCGACGCGATGATTCTAACGCGTCAATACAGGTTTTCTCGGTCAGTCTCGGTTTCTGCGCGAGACTTTCCAAATATGGCAAGTGCCGCTCGCGTCAAGCTGCGAGTGTGCGAGATGAGGACGCAAGCGGCTCACAGCTAGCGGCCAAGCGCCGTAGGACGCAAGCAGCTTGCGTCACAAATGGACGCCTAGTGTGCGACGGGCCTTACAGCGTCTTACACACACAGTGTCTCACACTTTCGGTATCTTACACCTACGATGTCGCATACTTACAGTGGACGCGATGGAAGGCAACAGGCAACGCAAGGAGGCTGACGCGGAAGAAATGCTGAGACTGCAGAAACGGGCCAGGCACCTGCAGGTGGAGGTAGGCAGGGAACAACAAAGATGGGACGTGTGTGTGTGTGTGTGTGTGTGTGTGTGTGTGTGTGTGTGCGCGTTCTAGTGTCAGTGTGTGTGTGTGTATGTGTGTATGTGTGTGCGTGTGTGTGTATGTGTGCGTTTGTGTGTATGTGTGTGTGTGAGTGCATTCGTGTGTGTGTACGTGTGTGCGTTCATGTGTGTTTGTGTGTGTATATATGTGTGTGCGATCGTGTTTATGTGTGTGTGTGTGTGTATGTGTGTGTATGTATGTGCGTTTATGTGTGTGTAGTGTGTGTATGTGTGCGTTCGTGTGTATGTATGTGTGAATGTGTGTGTGTGCGTTCTATTGTCAGTGTGTGTGTGTGTATGTGTGTGCGTGTGTGTGTATGTGTGTGCGTGTGTGTGTATGTGCGTTATTTTGTGAGTGTGTGTGTTTTGCGTTCTCGTGTGTGTGCGTTCTCGAGTGTGTGCGTTCTTGTGTGTGTATATGTGCGTGTGTATGTGTGTGCTTACGCGCGTTTGTGTGTTTGTGTGCATGCATGCGCGTTTTTTTGTGTGCATGCGGGAGGGGGGGGGGGGGGGGGCGGGATGTGGGAATTGACGCACTCACCTCGTCACGTCACCAAGGTCAAAATCGCGTCATGACGCAATGGTCTGGTACTGGGCACAGCAGCACTGGGCCCGTCAGACTCTAGTCAGAGGCAGAAACATCCAGCTGTGAACAGCACTTCGCATTAAAAAGGCTTTCATAGGGGATGCCTACTACCTCATGTTTTTCACTCAACAGCAAGCTTTTTGACTCACATGCGAAGCAAAAGTGAGTCTATGACCTCACCCGTTTCATCCGTCCGGGCGTCCAGGCGCCCGGACGTCTGGGCGTCCGAAAACTTTAACGTTGGATTTTTCTCGGAGACTATTAATTCTATCAATACCAAATGTGGCATGATGGTGTATGATGACAAGGCCTCAAAAAACATACATAGTGACTTGACCTTGCTTCAAGGTCAAGGTCGCAGGGGCCATAAATGTGTATTAAAAAAACAACCATTTTTCACATTTTCTCAATTTTCTCTGAAGTTTTTGAGATTGGATACCTCACCTATATACGATATATAGGACAAAGTAAGCCCTATCTTTTGATACCAGTTTGGTTGACCTTGCTTCAAGGTCAAGGTCACAGAAGCTCTTCAAAGTTGGATTGTATACATATTTTGAAGTGATCTTGACCCTGAACTATGGAAGATAACTGTTTCAAACTTAATAATTATGTGAGGCACATGTTGAACTTTCATCATGAGTCACATTTGGTCACATATCATCAAGGTCAAGGTCACTTTGACCCTTATGAAATGTGACCAAAATGGGGTAGTGAACCACTAAAAGTGACCATTTCTCATGGTAGAAAGTGCCAATAAGCACCATTGTGCTTCCTATGTCTTGCATTAACAGCTCTGTGTTGCATGACCTTGGATGACCTTGACCTTGGGTCAAGGTCACATGTATTTTGGTAGGAAAAATGTGTAAAACATTTCTTAGTGTATGATGTCATTGGTAGGTTTAGTTGTTTGACCTTGACCATGAAGGTCACCTGAAGATCAAGGTCATGTAAAGGTCAAGGTCAAGCATGTGAGTCGTATGGGCTTTGCCCTTCTTGTTCCAAGTCAGTCTGAGCCATATCAGCTACATTTGAAAGATGGCTTCCGTACTCCGTCTCTTAAGAAGAATTAAAGAGGAAACCACGTGTTGCCATCACCGCAAAGTATACAACAGTTTGTGTTAAAAAGGGGAATATGTTATTATTTTAAAGAAAGTTCTTATAGACAGCCATGGAGTTTTGAAAACGCACTTGAAGTCGAGAAGAATTAATGTTGGTGAAGCCACATATCAGAATTGTGCGAAAGATGTACCTATGGTGGGCTTGCTCATAACAAAACTCCCGTCATGGCCTTAAGTCCATGTGTAAGTGGTTGTTTTCTGTCGAGTCTGCCAGAGCAAAGCAGGACATTGCATTCTGAAAGCGATGCTTGGATTCTGCTCTCCCTTCCTAATGGACACGGAAACAGTCTTTGTGTTTGTGAGGGCAGTTCCACAGCGTCCTGATGGACACGGAAACAGTCTTTGTCTTTGTGAGGGCAGTTCCACAACGTCCTGATGGACACGGAAACAGTCTTTGTGTTTGTGAGGGCAGTTCCACAACGTCCTGATGGACACGGAAACAGTATTTGTCTTTGTGAGGGCAGTTACACAACGTCCTGATGGACAAGGAAACAGTCTTTGTGTTTGTGAGGGCAGTTCCACAGCGTCCTGATGGACACGGAAACAGTCTTTGTGTTTGTGAGGGCAGTTCCACAGCGTCCTGATGGACAAGGAAACAGTCTTTGTGTTTGTGAGGGCAGTTCCACAACGTCTTGATGGACAAGGAAACAGTTTTTTTCTTTGTTTGGGCAGTTCCACAACATCCTGATGGAGAAGCAGAGGAAGGAGCAAATACTCCGCATGGAGATGGTCAGTACCCGTGTCTTGCCCGTACCTGTTGTCGTCGTTGCTGCTGTTGTTGTTAGTTGTTGTTGTTTGTTGTTATTGTTCTTTTTCTCCTCCTTCCTCCTCATCTAGCCTCCTTTTCCATCCTCCCCCTCCTCTTCTCGTCTCCCTCTTCCTCCTCCCCATCCGCCTTATCATCCTCCCTCCTCCTCCTCCTCCTCCTCCTCCTCTTCTTTTGACCTTATTGTTGCCGTAACTACAGTTGTTTTCGCACTTGTTGCTCCTGTTGCTGCCGCTGTTAAGAGTTCTCACGACTTCCGTTGCATGGGACGGCCATTTCTCAGTGGCTTGCTTTGGAAGAGGGCGAGTCCAAGATTGGAGAAAAGGGTGGGATGGGAAGGCATGTTGTCTGGAAGCTTGATGAGAGAAAGCATACCCTTAGCAATTAGAGCTTTTAAACCATTCCAACTTTGTTTTACTTGATTTCCACGTACCATAAGGTAACCATGCAATTTTCAAAGAAACATTTTCCACCGCAGTAATCCTTTGATAAAATGTGCATGATGGCTGTTAACATTTGTCTCATCATGACCTTCTGTAAACATATTGGGATTTGTCGCCCTTTCTGCAGGAAGAAAAAGAGAGAGAACTGCAGGCTCTGTCGAAAAAAGTACATTTCGAAAGGTTCCAAGCTGACTACTACAAGAGTTACCTCTTTACCATGAGGAACTACTTGCATAAAAACTATCCTCTCCAGCGCCACAAGTGATCCTCGGCATGTATGCCCGCCTGCCCGTCCGTCCGCCCGTCCGTCCGCCCGTCCGTCCGACTGTCTGTCCGTGTGTTTTCCTGCCTTGCTCATTGCCCGAGTATCCGCCTACTCGCCTGGCTGCAAAATGTTATGCCTGCGTAGTTACTCGTCTGTTTTCTTGTTTGCATGATTCCCTACTTAGGCGTTTTCTGCCTGCCTGAGTACTCACAGGCCTGCCTGCCTGTGTGCATGCCTGCTTGCATGCCTCGCCTATCTGTCTTTCTATCTGCCTGCCTGTCTGCTTGCCTGCTTGCTTGCATGCCTCGCCTATCTGTCTTTCTATCTGCCTGCCTGTCTGCTTGCATGCCTCGCCTATCTGTCTTTCTATCTGCCTGCCTGTCTGCTTGCCTGCTTGCTTGCATGCCTCGCCTGTCTTTCTATCTGCCTGCCTGTCTGCTTGCCTGTCTGCTTGCCTGCTTGCTTGCATGCCTCGCCTGTCTGCCTGCCTGCTTGCCTGCTTGCTTGCATGCCTCGCCTGTCTTTCTATCTGCCTGCCTGTCTGCTTGCCTGTCTGCTTGCCTGCTTGCTTGCATGCCTCGCCTGTCTTTCTATCTGCCTGCCTGTCTGCTTGCATGCCTCGCCTGTCTTTCTATCTGCCTGCCTGTCTGCTTGCCTGTCTGCTTGCCTGCTTGCTTGCATGCCTCGCCTGTCTTTCTATCTGCCTGCCTGTCTGCTTGCATGCCTGCTTGCATGCCTCGCCTGTCTTTCTATCTGCCTGCCTGTCTGCCTGCCTGTCTGCTTGCATGCCTCGCCTGTCTTTCTATCTGCCTGCCTGTCTGCTTGCCTGCCTGCTTGCATGCCTCGCCTGTCTTTCTATCTGCCTGCCTGTCTGCCTGCCTGTCTGCTTGCATGCCTCGCCTGTCTTTCTATCTGCCTGCCTGTCTGCTTGCCTGCCTGCTTGCATGCCTCGCCTGTCTTTCTATCTGCCTGCCTGTCTGCTTGCATGCCTGCTTGCATGCCTCGCCTGTCTTTCTATCTGCCTGCCTGTCTGCCTGCCTGCCTGCTTGCATGCCTCGCCTGTCTTTCTATCTGCCTGCCTGTCTGCTTGCCTGTCTGCTTGCATGCCTCGCCTGTCTTTCTATCTGCTTGCCTGTCTGCTTGCATGCCTCGCCTGTCTTTCTATCTGCCTGCCTGTCTGCTTGCATGCCTCGCCTGTCTTTCTATCTGCCTGCCTGTCTGCTTGCATGCCTGATTGCATGCCTCGCCTGTCTTTCTATCTGCCTGCCTGTCTGCTTGCATGCCTCGCCTGTCTTTCTATCTGCCTGCCTGTCTGCTTGCCTGTCTGCTTGCATGCCTCGCCTGTCTTTCTATCTGCCTGCCTGTCTGCGTGCATGCCTGCTTGCATGCCTCGCCTGTCTTTCTATCTGCCTGCCTATCTGCTTGCATGCCTGCTTGCATGCCTGCTTGCATGCCTCGCCTGTCTTTCTATCTGCCTGCCTGTCTGCTTGCCTGCCTGCTTGCATGCCTCGCCTGTCTTTCTATCTGCCTGCCTGTCTGCTTGCATGCCTGCTTGCATGCCTCGCCTGTCTTTCTATCTGCCTGCCTGTCTGCTTGCCTGCCTGATTGCATGCCTCGCCTGTCTTTCTATCTGCCTGCCTGTCTGCTTGCATGCCTGCTTGCATGCCTCGCCTGTCTTTCTATCTGCCTGCCTGTCTGCCTGCCTGCCTGCTTGCATGCCTCGCCTGTCTTTCTATCTGCCTGCCTGTCTGCTTGCCTGTCTGCTTGCATGCCTCGCCTGTCTTTCTATCTGCCTGCCTGTCTGCTTGCCTGCCTGCTTGCATGCCTCGCCTGTCTTTCTATCTGCCTGCCTGTCTGCTTGCCTGTCTGCTTGCATGCCTCGCCTGTCTTTCTATCTGCCTGCCTGTCTGCTTGCATGCCTGCTTGCATGCCTCGCCTGTCTTTCTATCTGCCTGCCTGTCTGCTTGCATGCCTGCTTGCATGCCTCGCCTGTCTTTCTATCTGCCTGCCTGTCTGCTTGCATGCCTCGCCTGTCTTTCTATCTGCCTGCCTGTCTGCTTGCCTGTCTGCTTGCATGCCTCGCCTGTCTTTCTATCTGCCTGCCTGTCTGCTTGCATGCCTGCTTGCATGCCTCGCCTGTCTTTCTATCTGCCTGCCTGTCTGCTTGCATGCCTGCTTGCATGCCTCGCCTGTCTTTCTATCTGCCTGCCTGTCTGCTTGCCTGCCTGCTTGCATGCCTCGCCTGTCTTTCTATCTGCCTGCCTGTCTGCTTGCATGCCTGCTTGCATGCCTGCTTGCATGCCTCGCCTGTCTTTCTATCTGCCTGCCTGTCTGCTTGCCTGCCTGCTTGCATGCCTCGCCTGTCTTTCTATCTGCCTGTCTGTCTGCTTGCATGCCTGCTTGCATGCCTCGCCTGTCTTTCTATCTGCCTGCCTGTCTGCCTGCCTGCCTGCTTGCATGCCTCGCCTGTCTTTCTATCTGCCTGCCTGTCTGCTTGCCTGCCTGCTTGCATGCCTCGCCTGCCTTCCTGTCTGCCTGCCTGCTTGCCGGTGTGCATGCCTTGCCTCTATGCCTTCCTGTCTGTCTGCCTTCCTGCCTGTCTGCCTTCCTGTCTACCTGCCTGTCTACCTGCCTATCTGCCTTCCTGTCTGCCTTCCTGCATGTCTACTCTTTTCCAGCACGAATGTGGATTTCCACCTTGTGTGAAGTCTGGAAACGCACAGTTTGTCCATAGCACATTGGCCACTCCAGTATGAGGCCGGAAGGTGGCTTCCATTGTGTTGCACTCAGGGCGGGCGGTGATCTGTTCCTCTGCTAAGGAGTCTGCTTTAGATTATGGCCCTGACTGTTCACAATCAAAAATGTCTTTGATAGCTGTAACTCTCACCCATTTCATTCCGAACAAGGCCTCACACTGAAATGCTGCTTGTTTACATTGAGATTACACTGCTTGTCCCATTATATCGTGATATCCCTCATCCTAAGCCATCAATGGCCGAAATGAATGTTTTGGTTACGTCTACATGGTTTGAAGGAAAACTTCTATTTAGAGCCAAAAAATCTGGCGAATTGTAATCATAATCCTGGGGCGGTCTTGTTCCGCTTCATGACGGGACTTCTGTAGATTTGTGTTTGTTAGATAGAAAGCTGACGTAATGACGAATCCCAATCTATTTATATATTTGAGCCACTAGATACATGTATCTATCAATCATCGGACTGTGCTAGGGACAAATAACGAGTTCATGCTGACGAATTTCACTGCGATCTACAAGTTGCCAGATCAATACGTTTACTGATCAATACAACCTTGAACGATTCGTCCAGACTGGAGAAGAGGATGTCGTGATATGTTGTTGTTGTTGTTGTTGTTGTTGTTTGTAAAAAAAAGTCTGGTATAGCATCCCTTCCATTTCCCCCTAAGACTTCTCAAATGCCACGACTTTTTTGTTTTTCAAGGTGCAACCATTGTTTGATTGTTTCCTACTTAGATAAAATTTGTAGTTTGTATTGAGTACGAGGTCTACAACACTGGCCACTCCATGCGCCTCTCGCAATTGAAATAATGCTGAGTGAAGAAAATTCTGTCACGAACAATGTCTCTAGTTTTCACTCAAGAAATTCTTGTCAATTTTTGGACGGCTTCCGTGGCTGTTGGCAAATTCTCAGCAATGGGTAGAAGTAAGCTTTGGCACGCGCCTCTACGGTAAGGGTTTCTTTCTCTGTAACTTGTGTGACAAATCTCCACGTGTAGGTGATGTTACAGACCATTCTTTCCACGCCTTCAGCCGCGAAGCCGTGGGTGAGATCTCTTTTTATGTCGTCTGCATCGACACAAGGTGGCAAGATTTTCTTTATGCCGTGGACACACCGAAATGTTGTAGCGGCTTGCTTTTAATTCACAATAAAATGCCTCATACAACTGAGACTATTCGTACTGTAAGTCTTTGCATACCTAGTAGAAGATCATGGCTGTGACAGTTGTCTACTCTTTCTTTTTCGAAAAAACAGCCTTTCTGAATTATCGCGCGAGAGACAGCAGGTGGAAAAGAAGAGACTTACGTGGAAAATGGAATGAGTTTATTGTGTCGTGGCCACACAGTCAGGGTGTGGACCAGGGAACGAGACACACAGTCAGGGTGTGGACCAGGGAACGAGACACACAGTCAGGGTGTGGACCAGGGAACGAGACACGCAGTCAGGGTGTGGACCAGGGAACGAGACACACAGTCAGGGTGTGGACCAGGGAACGAGACACACAGTCAGGGTGTGGACCAGGGAACGAGACACACAGTCAGGGTGTGGACCAGGGAACGAGACACACAGTCAGGGTGTGGACCAGGGAACGAGACACACAGTCAGGGTGTGGACCAGGGAACGAGACACACAGTCAGGGTGTGGACCAGGGAACGAGACACACAGTCAGGGTGTGGACCAGGGAACGAGACACACAGGTTCCGTACGAGTCCGCTCGACGTTTACACCTGCTGACGTAGGCACTCGTGGCTCGGGACTGTCACAGGAGGGAATGAAAGAAAGAATGTTCTAAGGGAACATTCTAGTTCACTAGAGACTTCGCATAGCGGCAAAAGTGTCTCTAGCCCAGTGGACATCACGTGATGGAAGGTTTTCGTCCAAAATATGCAAATGAAGGTCACACGAGAGGCTTGTGGGATAGCCGATGTGCTCCCTGACATACGCCGTTAAAGTAGTTCTAAGACTATTTCGTACAAAACTCATAACTTACTCTTGTTGAGGCAATAAACAAGCGCCTATTCGATAAAATAAAATGTTTGTGTAGAAATGGAAACAAGTTTTGACATCTGAATGATTTCTGTAAAAAGTGGAGAAAAAAATAGTATCAGAACGAAATATTTTTGGCGCAAGGCTGAAATGAAATGAAATGAAGAGCATTACTGAGAAATCTAACAACGTCGTCAAAGATCTTTGTTGTAAGTGTCTAGTCCACTATTGTAGCCCAGTGAAATTACTGGAGTTGCCGTGCGCTCAAAGAACCGTTATTCTTGGACGCCGCCCTCTGTGACAGAGTACTCAGTGCCAGCATGGATTTAATATATGATGTAGTGTCCATGGTGCCAGCATGGATCCAATATATGATGTAGTGTCCATGGTGCCAGCTATGGATCCAATATATGATGTAGTGTCCATGGTGCCAGCATGGATCCAATATATGATGTAGTGTCCATGGTGCCAGCATGGATCCAATATATGATGTAGTGTCCATGGTGCCAGCTATGGTCTCATTCCTTGTCAAGGCCACATCCAACTGACTACTGCGAATCAACCATCTCAAGGTGCGATTCCTCACTCTTTCAACATGGATTCCATGTCTGCTTACGTCTTTCTAGGCACACCAATTATTCACATTCACAGACTTGCAGGTAAACGCAAATTTCAGTCATGCTGTTTTGTTTTTTAATTATCCAAGTAATATCCCTTTGATCATTCATAAGTTTGTTTCTTCTAATGTGGTGGGTAGACTGTTTGGGATAAACCCATTCCTTCTGTCCGTGCAAGGCATGCAAAGATGCATTTAGAGTGTCTGCCTTCGCTGTGCCAGCAAAGCAATACGTCATCCTCCATACGTCATCCTCCGTGTCATCCTCCATACTTCATCCTCCATACGTCATCCTCCATACGTCATCCTCCATACGTCATCCTCCATACGTCATCCTCCATTCGTCATCCTCCATACGTCATCCTCCTTACGTTATCCTCCATATGCCATCCTCCATACGTCATCCTCCATACATCATCCTCCATACGTTATCCTCCACATGCCATCCTCCGTACGTCATCCTCCATACGTCATCCTCCATACGTCATCCTCCATACGTCATCCTCCATACGTCATCCTCCATACGTCATCCTCCATGCCGACATGGGGAGTCTACAGGGCGGCTGTCTAAACCAGACGCTGTCCCTTGCTGAAGGCGGGAGCCGCCGCGGAGGAGACAGGCGAGTTGAAGTGGATGCTTGTGAGGATCATAACAGGTCTCTCCCGAGCGGTGGCCACGCTGAAAGAGAGAATCCTGGACGTGACTGCACCCCACTCCGTCCCGCCTTCGTCTCCACTGACCCCAGCATCGCACAACGCTATCGCTGTCGCAGTCAGCACCCAAAGTGACGAGCGATAAATAGTTCATGTGTGTCAAGCGCTCCTGCCTCAATAGTCAGATCGCAAGGATCCCAGGAGGCATTTCATTACATAATCAAGCAACGCATTCCAGTCGATTCGAAAACCATTGACAGTAAGGTTGTAAAACTGGCTCCATTTAGCTGCTACTGCATTTCTTATTGATTATTTTATCATTTCAGGAAAGCTTGCCTCCACATAATGATCCATGTATTCCAACGGTCTCCAAAGCACACGTGTCGGATTAATTGGTTGAGTCCACACAGCCGGTTTTCATGACTACGCCACAGATGTTAGGGGTCACACTACAACCATCAGCTGTCAGCGGTTGTGCGCAGAAAAGAACACAAGTATTAGCAGCACTTGTGGGAAGCCATCAGCAAAAATCCAGGATCTGCAACAACTACAAACCTTTTGTAAGGTTTTGCACGCTTCCTGTGTGTGCAATCCACGAAACGCAGGGTTTACAGACACGCACTGGGAAATGTTAGGGTCGAGAACAACAACCCCTCCTTGAAACTGGTTCGGGGCAAAACTGACACGAGTTCCGCAGCACTAATGGCACATCCCCCACAGCAAGCTGCACAGAGCTCAGTGGTACTCCAGGTGTGGCTCTACAGCAAGGGACTATGCAGGTTTTAGTAGCACTCCAGTAGTAAGTCTACAGCGAGGTCTACACAGAACTTAGTAGCACTCCAGTAGTAAGTCTACGGCGAGGTCTACACAGAACTTAGTAGCACTCCAGTAGTAAGTCTACAGCGAGGTCTACACAGAACTTAGTAGCACTCCAGTAGTAAGTCTACAGCGAGGTCTACACAGAACTTAGTAGCACTCCAGTAGTAAGTCTACAGCAAGGTCTACACAGAGCTTAGTAGCACTCCAGTAGTAAGTCTACAGCGAGGTCTACACAGAACTTAGTAGCACTCCAGTAGTAAGTCTACAGCGAGGTCTACACAGAACTTAGTAGCACTCCAGTAGTAAGTCTATGGCGAGGTCTACACAGAACTTAGTAGCACTCCAGTAGTAAGTCTAGAGCAAAGTCTACACAGAACTTAGTAGCACTCCAGTAGTAAGTCTACAGCGAGGTCTACACAGAACTTAGTAGCACTCCAGTAGTAAGTCTACAGCGAGGTCTACACAGAACTTAGTAGCACTCCAGTAGTAAGTCTACAGCGAGGTCTACACAGAACTTAGTAGCACTCCAGTAGTAAGTCTACAGCGAGGTCTACACAGAACTTAGTAGCACTCCAGTAGTAAGTCTACGGCGAGGTCTACACAGAACTTAGTAGCACTCCAGTAGTAAGTCTACAGCAAGGTCTACACAGAAAGTAGCACTCCAGAAGTAAGTCTACAGTGAGGTCTACACAGAGCTTAGTAGCACTCCAGTAGTAAGTCTACAGCGAGGTCTACACAGAACTTAGTAGCACTCCAGTAGTAAGTCTTCAGCAAGGTCTACACAGAACTTAGTAGCACTCCAGTAGTAAGTCTACAGCGAGGTCTACACAGAACTTAGTAGCACTCCAGTAGTAAGTCTACAGCGAGGTCTAAACAGAACTTAGTAGCACTCCAGTAGTAAGTCTACAGCGAGGTCTA
>JAWQFJ010011645.1:22500-24003 GCA_034096865.1 Theodoxus fluviatilis
TAAGACATCTGTGAGGACATATCTATCTATCTAAATAAAAACCGCTGGAGCTGAACCTCCAGGTTTTGGCATATTTTTTTAAAAAAAGAAAAAGATCGGGTTCGAACCCGCAACCTCTCGAGAAAAGATGGGGAAAAAACACACATGAACAAAAACACAATAAACCAGGTCGGGTTGGAACCCACAACCTCTCGAAAAAAGAGAAGAAAAAAGTTTCAGCGCAGAATCGAACCTGGTCATGCATGACCACGAGTCCAATGCTCTACCACACGAGCCATTAGACTTAGAGAATTGATATGACACTGAGACAAAAGTTCGCCACCCTAAAGTGGACAATGCTGGTGGAAAAAAAATCTATATTTTCATTTGTTTGTTTGTGTTTCATGAAAGTGTTTTGTATGAAGTATCTTTATTTATGGATAAAAAGATAATAGTTGTTGTGGGGTTTTCTGTAAGTTCTTGGTAAATTGCGACGATCCTGGACATCGGATAGGGGGGTTACCAGGAGGGACTAACAATGTAAAGTATTTTCTGATTTGAAGGAAAAAAAAAATTGCGCCGATCCGTTAATTAAGCTTGGGGGAAAAAAAAGCAAACATTTGAGACTGTACCCGTCCAACTGTTGGAACGAACGTTCAATCCTGTAAACACGATGCATAAAATCCTGGTAGATTTTTAGGCAGATTCGCTTCTAAGAAAAGTTGCCGCTAGATAAGGTCAACAGAGTGTCACCTCCCCCCCCCCTCCGAATCCATCAAGTGTCCCCCCCCTCCCCACCCCCCTCCCCCCACCACCCCCCCCCCCCCCCCCCCCCCCCCCCTACCATTAATTATGTTTGCATTTATGTTGTTGTGCAAATGGAAGTCTAATTAATTGCTCTTGTTAAATATGAAAATTAAGTGCATTTATTCATTCATTCTATCATTCATTCCACTGTTTTCATTCCCAGCATCCCCCTGTGGGTTTGGGTAAAGAATAAATGCACTCTATCTCCCTACTGGGTGTGTAAATGTCCATTCATAGGGGACTTGGAGGCCTGACTTGCCCTCACCCCAACCAGTCTAGTGTTCTTCATGATCAGTGGCCTTAAAAGTCTGCTAAGGCTAATGATGGGCTGTTGACAACATCCATCCATCCATCCATCCATCCACACACCCACCCACCCACCCACCCACCCACCCACCCACCCACCCACCCACATCCACCCACCCACCCACCACCCACCCATCCATCCATCCATCCACACACCACCCACCCACCCATCCACCACCCACCCATCCGCCCACCCATCCATCCACACACCCACCCACCCACCCATCCACCCACCCATCCACCACCCATCCATCCACATACATCCATATACATCCATCCACCCATCCATCCACCCATCCATCCACCTACCAAACACATCCATCCTTCATCCATCCATCCATCCTTCATGCATCCGTCTGTCCTTCATCCATCCATCCACATCCATCCACCTATCTCCTTCCACCCTCCATC
>JAWQFJ010011648.1:0-14680 GCA_034096865.1 Theodoxus fluviatilis
TCGTCCAATCTGATTGGTCGAGACACAGAGCTAGGGACGCCGTGAGCAAAGGGAGGTAACTCCCAGTGCGCCGCGTCACCACACGCTCGTGTATAAATACAGCAGGCTAAGGCACGACAGACCTCTTTGACACAGCTGAGACCCAGCAAATGCACAAACGGGGAGGTGGGTGGGACAGTAAGTTGTCTACTGGTAAGTATGTTAGGAAAACATAGAAATTAGTTTAAATTTCTTCAAGTTTTCCCATCATACTGACCAGTAGACAACCAGTGATATGATTGCCCAACGCTGGGCGGCGGGTTGTGCATAAACACCTGACCAAAAATAAACCACTCACCCTCAAACACGAAGAGCCGAACCCGCAACAACCAACTTGTTGATGCCAAAAGTGTCGTTGACACGACGAACTTGAACATCCCGCAGGTAATGGCGTGTGAACACACAGTCACTGCGCCCAAAAGCCGCTCTCATAAGGTGAACCAAGGAGACATTCTTGGCAAACGCTACAGAGGGACAACCTTGCGGAGTTCATGAGTCCGAGACCAAGCAACGCATGCTTGTACGCATCCGTAATCAACACGCGTATCCAGCAAGAAAATGACGTCTTAGACACCTCAGCGTGACGACGCGTAAGGGGCAGAAACAGTCTCCGTTTCCGAAGACGACGGGACTGAGTTCGAGCCAGGTAACATTTGAGTGCACGCACCGGACAGTTCACATAGTTAGCTTCGCCAGGATCGAGAATAGAAGAGAGCCCCTTCATCTCGATGCTCTGACAGCCAGACAGAGAGTCCCATCCCACAGAGGAGGAAAGATCTGACTATATGCAACCAAACGAAAAAACAAGAAACTAGCCAGGCGGTCCTGTGTTGGAAAGGAGCCAAGCAGAAAGATTCAACAAGCGAACATTCGGATGGCCAATTCCCGAACGAGGTTGCACGAGAGTGCACGCAGAGAGATGAAGCTCGATGCGTTCCCCATCGGCCAGAGCCAGCAGATCAGGGAACCAAGAAGCTCCAGGCCAGAAAGGCGCGACCAGGATCATGCGAGGACGCTCCAGGGCGACCTTGGCCAACACCCTCGGAAGAAGCCGCGTGGGAGGGAAAGCGTAGACTTCCATGCCCGACCACGACCTAGCAAAGGCATCCCGCCCGAGAGCCTGTGGATCATGCATAGGGGAGAAATAACATGGCAAACGCGTGTTGAACCGGGTGGCGAACAGATCCACCATCGGCTTGCCCCAGCGAAGCCACACCTGCTCTAGAGCCTGATGCGCTACAGTCCACTCTGTAGGCAGAACCTGATTTCTCCGGCTTAGTTGATCCGCCAGTACATTCAACTTTCCAGGAATGAATTCCGTGGAAATGGAAATGCCATGGGAATCGGCCCAAACCAGAATCTCCTCAGCTTTCCGAGACAACGACGTAGAAACTGTGCCTCCTTGATGCCTGAGATAACTCAGGCATGTGACATTGTCACCTGAGACTGTTACGTGCCGATGCCTCAAGACTGACAGTAACCCCTGGAGAGAGAGAAAAACTGCTTCCATCTCCAGAAAGTTAATGTGCAGCTGCGACTCGCTCTGAGACCACAGACCTGACACCGAGTCCGTGTCTGTGTGCCCACCCCAGCCGTTCCTCGAAGCGTCTGTGAACAGATAGACGATAGGACCCCGGGGACGAATAGGGACAGAAGAATGGAGCCACGTCACGTCCAACCAACGCAAAGTGGCTTCCCGAAACCAGTCCCCCAGAACCACCACCTGATCAAAATCGGAGCAGTCGGAGACCCGGCTGGCAAGCTGCCTCTGCAGGGGTCGTTTGGCGACCCGTGCCAAAGGCAACAGGGTAGCCATCGACTCCATCTTGCCAAGCAAGGAGAGAAGGGCACGATAGGGAGCGCTCTCCACACCACGTAAGTGAGAGAGTAGATCTGACAATGACCGCAACCTGTCCGCGGACGGACGGACAGAGAAGGCGAGAGTGTCGAACTGCATGCCGAGGTACTGGAAAGAAGTCGACGGAAGGAAGTCAGACTTTTTCAACGAGAAGTTGAAACCAAGTCCCTGTGCAAGTTGGACCACCGTTTCCGTGTCTAGGGCACACTGCCGAGACGAGCGGTGTAAAATCAACCAATCGTCCAGATACATCCGCAAACGCACTCCCCTGCCCCTCACCAACATCGCCAACTGTTTGGCGATCTTGGTGAAAATGAAAGGGGCAGTAGACAGACCGAAAGGCAGGGAAACGAATTGAAAGACCCGGTCTCCCCAAACGAAACGCAGATACTTCCACATGTCCGGATGCATCGAGACATGGAAGTACGCATCCTGCAGATCCAATGACGTGGCACAATCGCCGGGGCGAATTGCATCACGCACCGACCTGGCAGACTCCATCTTAAAAGGCATCTCGCGAACAGACTTGTTCAACCGTGAGAGGTCTAGAACCGGGCGAAACCCACCGGAATGTTTCGCCACCGCGAAAATTCTGGAGTAAAACCCCGGAGAGGCAAGAGACACCTCCTGAACAACCTGCTTGACCAGCAGAGAAGCGACTTCCTCTTCCAACACCTTCACCTTCTCAGGGTGAAAGGGTTTAGGAAAAGCAAGAGGCTCAAGTGACAGACGCGGAGGAGTCGTGAATGGAATTTTATATCCGTCCCGCACCACCCTCAGAATAGCGCTGTCGTGAACTTGTCGACGCCACACGGCATAAGCCCGTTGCAGAGTGTGTGCCCGCGTAGGAGAAGAACAAAGTCCGCGCGGCAGAAGACTGGAATCGCGCACCTGAACAGGCGGAAACCCAGCCGCGTCCAACGGTTCCCCACCGGGAGAGTCCACAGACAGAGAAAGATAGGAGCCTTGGTCAACCGACCCGACGTCCCACCCCTCTTCCGCAGCCGCAGTGGAGCCACGGTCCGAAAACCGAGGATGCCAACTGGCTGGACTCTGAACTGGTCGCTCTAGACTCGCCTCCCCTCCCGGAGAAACACAGTCGACGACCACAGAGTCAGAACAAACAACAGACCCATGGCCTCGCCTCACTGCCCCTGTCGACCTTCCAGACTGACAGGGTTGAGACACATGTCCATGCACAGGCAGGGGGGCAGCGTGGTGACCGGACCAGACAGCGCCTGCTGAATGACCGGGAGCAACGCCTCGCCGCGACCCCACCTCAGCGCACGACCTCACATGAGTGTGGCGGGAATGTAGCACCACCCTGCTCGACCTGACGGGAGAGCGGGAGCGCGACCCAGAGAAACGCACGGGGCGAGGGGCGGCCTGATCATCGGACCAAACAGCGTCTGCGGAATGGCCGGGAGCAACGCCCTGCCGCGACCCCACCTCAGAGCTCGACCTCACGTGAGAGTGGCGAGATTGTTGCACCACCCTGCTCGACCTGACGGGAGAGCGGGAGCGCGACCCAGAGGAAGGCGCGGGGTGACGAGCGACTTGATCCCCATACCAGACAGTGTCTGCTGAATGGACGGGATCAGCGCTGTGTCGTGCCCCCACCGCGGAGCACGATCTCGCGGAAGCGCGACGGGGTCGGCTGCACACTCGGGGCACGTGAGACCGCACGGGGGGGTGGGTGGCGGCATGCTCACCGAACCAGACAGTGTCAGCTGAATGGACGGGATCAACGCTCCGCCGTCGCCCCACCGTAGCTCGACCTTGCGGAAGCGTGGTGGGGCCGTGATCACCGGACCAGACAGTGTAAGCTGAATGGCCGAGATCAAAGGACTGCCCAGGCAAACAGCATACGTACCTGTCCGACCTCGACCTGATGGGAGAGTGGAACGTCCTGCCGTCAGAGCTCGACCTCGCGGAAGCGTGGAGGGGAAGCCTCAACCATCCGCTCGAACTTCCGGAAGCACAGGGGCGGGACACGAGTGACCGCACGGGGGGGGGGGGGGGGTGGCGGCATGCTCACCGAACCAGACAGTGTCAGCTGAATGGACGGGATCAACGCTCCGCCGTCGCCCCACCGTAGCTCGACCTTGCGGAAGCGTGGTGGGGCCGTGATCACCGGACCAGACAGTGTTAGCTGAATGGCCGGGATCAAGGAACTGCCGTGGCACACACCATACGTACGTGTCCGAGCTCGCCCAGAAGAAAGTTGGACAGGCACCACCACCCCGGGCCAGCCAGGCCTCAGCCTGACCAGGCTGATCCGGCCAGCCGGACACCCGGTGTAGAGGACTGAAAACAACACAGAACCAACCACACTAGCAGAAAAAGCGAACGCCCAGCCACAGAGTCCGCCGTTCTAAGCAGACCGCGTAGTGGGCATAGCAACAACCACCCACACAGACCGAACTCCGCAGCGCCACCTGATAACACAGGAAAAACCGCGGGAGTACGCAAACCCGACCAACGCGTGCACGCAAGAGAAGGAATGAGAGGAGAAACACTCACTCGTAAGAAGCAAGAATTTCTCCCTCCCCCCGACCTTGATGCCCCCGCTGTGCCTACGCGTTAATTGCGCCCCCAACTAACACGCGCAGCGTGAAGGAGGCCGCCATTAACGCTCACAGCCAGGCGCCCGACTCGAAGCTCGAGCATGGCGCACAACGCCGTAACAACCGCGAACTCAAATACAATCAAACAAGCGAACCCACCAGCCAATTGTACTCGCACCACAAGCAACGACACGCCAAACGCACCCGAGAACTAGCGCTTGCACGTCAGTGCCAAGCGCTCATTCCCAACGCCCCAGCGTGGGGAAGTTCCGCCATTACGGTCACACGGAGTTTCCGTGAGAAAACCCCGCCGCCAAAAAAGCGAACACACACCACCACGCAAAACGAATGCGACGGCAAGCAAAGCAGCAACCCACTAGCCAGCCGACGCTAGCCTGATAAATAACAAACAACGACACACGAACTCAACAGAACAGCGTGCGCGCACTCAAATTTACCAGGCGAACAAAATTCAACTGAACACAAACGTCAACGGACGCCAACAGCGGCACGCCGCAGTACTTCCCTCCAGCTGCAGTCCAGCGAAGGAACAGCTAATTCCTTAAGTCACACAAAAATGACCCGAGGTAATCCCTAGCACAAGTACTCCAGTGCAAGCGAAAGTGTCAAAGAGGTCTGTCGTGCCTTAGCCTGCTGTATTTATACACGAGCGTGTGGTGACGCGGCGCACTGGGAGTTACCTCCCTTTGCTCACGGCGTCCCTAGCTCTGTGTCTCGACCAATCAGATTGGACGAGGCAGGCAGGCACGTGTGGGTATAGAATTATGCTAATTCTTTTTTCGAGGTCAAGGTCATAATATCACTGGTTGTCTACTGGTCAGTATGATGGGAAAACACACAATTTCATTACTAGTAATCCTCTAAAACAGAACTGATGCAAGACGATATGGTTTGATGAAGAGCCAAACATCGTATCGTTGATGATGGCAGCAGCAACGCAGTCTCTGTGTGTTCCTCCACTCCAGGACAGTGCCTCTGTGATGGAACTGGCCAGGATGCTGTCCATCCTGGACAGGGAGGAAAGTCTGCAGCGAGGCACCTCCCTGTGGGGGGACTGTGTCACCTGGCTGAAGGGGGTGTGGGCTGGGGGGGTAGTAACCCACCCCTGGTCCCCCACCCAGTTCCAAGCCACTATCGCCTCCATGTGTGCTGAGTACCTCAAGACAGCAGGTATTCGGAAACATGACTTACTCTTCTGAATGTGTTGCGAGCAGAATTTGACATGCATCTTGGTATAAATGTAATAGCTGACAGTTCTTTCATGGCACATGCATCGCAGGAATGGTTTGTCATACCACCCAACAAAAGTCCATCATCCATGGTAATGAAGATAGTAGTAGTGATTGATGCTGTAAACTTGGAGCTTTCAATGAACATCGTGAATGGCAATTTGAGGAGGATTTGGTAAACTTTTCTCAAGTCTAATGTGTTCCCAGCAGAGATGTCTTTCGTTTCTTTCCAGATGTAAATAATTTCACTAGTAATAAAACCTTTTTCTGTTTAACTCCCTCGGTTTGATGCTCCTATTTCTGGGATGAAATCTACGCAATACACCAGCACCACAATGTTTGTCTCATTTCACATGAACCTGACCTGCGTCACTCCTTATCTTGTCTGACATTCCATCTGCTTTTCCTGTTCCCAGTGCCGGACAAATTTGCCAGCACTGAAGTGACAGCTGTGGCAAGGCTGCTGATGCTGGCCTGTGATGCGGGCCTGTATGGGATGGAGGGGGAGGGGGATGGAGCAGGGGATGAGGGTACCAAGGGTTTGGGGGGTCTGCTGGCTCCAAGTGTAGTAGTGCTGTCTCAGATCAACTCACATGCCTACATGTCTCCTGTGCAGGCAGACCGCGCCCTCAACTTCCTCGCCACCTTGGCCCTGGAGCTTGGCACAGGTAGTGTGTGTGTGTGACTATGTGTGTGTGTGTGTGTCTGTGTGTGTGTGTGTGTGTGTGTGTGTGTGTGTGTGTGTGTGTGTGTGTGTGTGTGTGTATCTGTGTGTGTGGGTGTGTGTCTGTATGTGTTTGTGTGTTTGTGTCTGTGTTACTCATTGTATGTCCTGATTATTCTTGTAGACTTCAAAATGTGCATGCTCAGGTTCAGTTTGATAGCAGTGTGTGCCTTCTTTTTTTCTTTTTTATTGACTCACATGCGAAGCAAAAGTGAGTCTATGTACTGAGCCGTTTCGTCCGTCCGTCCGGGCGTCCGGGCGTCCGTCCGTCCGTCCGGGCGTAAAAAACTTAAACGTTAGATTTTTCTCGGAGACTATTAAGTCTATCAACACCAAATGTGGCATGATGGTGTATGATGACAAGGCCTCAAAAAACATACACAGTGACTTGACCTTGCTTCAAGGTCAAGGTCACAGGAGCCATAAATGTGGTCTCAAAAACAGTCATTTTTCACATTTTGCCAATTTTCTCCCACGTTATTGAGAATGGCGTTCTTAGCTACAAGTGGTATATAGGTCAAAGCAAGCCCTATCTTTTGATATCAGTTTGGTTGACCTTGCTTCAAGGTCAAGGTCACAGGAGCTCTTCAAAGTTGGATTGTATACATATTTTGAAGTGACCTTGACCCTGAACTATGGCAGATAACTGTTTCAAACTTAATAATTATGTGGGGCACATGTTATACTTTCATCATGAGACACATTTGTTCACATATCATCAAGGTCAAGGTCACTTTGACCCTTATGAAATGTGAGCAAAATGGGGTAGTGAACCACTAAAAGTGACTATATCTCATGGTAGAAAGTGCCAATAAGCACCATTGTGCTTCCTATGTCTTGAATTAACAGCTTTGTGTTGCATGACCTTGGATGACCTTGACCTTGACCATGTAAAATTACGTCCCCTGTTGGACTTCCCCTGAGTGTTCATTAGGAAGATGGGACAGCATGCAGTTGGTTGTTTACCTTTGTTTTGTTTTTTCTTTCTTTCCTCTTTTCTTTTTCATGATCAAACCACAACGTTTTGGGGGTGGGGGATAGAGGCTTACAATAGTATTGTTGCTTTGCTTTCTGCAACTGTTATACACTTTCTGACTTTTTTAATTGCAGCTAAGGAATCATGTAACATTAACATGACTGTGAGGGACTCAGTTCGAAGGTGTTGGGCAGATATTGTCTCTCATGTACAGAGGAGAATAACTGAGGATATCAAGGAGGTAAGAAGACCACACAATGAATAATAAGAGTGGAATTTAGATGAGGTTGTGTGAAAGTGTATGTGCACCTTTGTGTTCACCTGTATGTGTGTGTGTGTGTGTGTGTCTGTGTGTGCATGTGTGTGTGTTTGTGTGTGTGTGTGTGTGTGCATGTGTGTGTGTGTGTGTGTGCATATGAGTATGCATATGGGTGTACATGTGCAGGAGTGCTACATTCAAATTGCAATTTGTAACAGTGCATGCCTGCAAATCTTTAAAAATTGTCTTTACTTTAATATTTCATCAATGCAGTTGTGCCTTGTGCTTTTGTAGGGAAGGGGAGGGGGGTGTTTCTTCAGATGCTGAAAATGAAGCTCATTTGATTTCCATAACAAGAAGTCATGTTTATGACAGACTAACATGGTGTAAATAAATATGCATATCAATGATTCCTTGAGTAAGACTTCAGTATCAGTAGATATGCATGAATGCTTTATTGAGTAATGACCAGAGAGTCTATGTGAAGAATCTTAGTCCACCTTGTCTGTGCTGACAGTGTCCAGTGAAGTCATGTGTGTGTGTGTGTACATGTCTGCTGACAGTGTCCAGTGAAGTCGTGTGTGTACATGTCTGCATTGACAGTGTCCAGTGAAGTCATGAGTGTGTACATGTCTGCACTGACGGTGTCCAGTGAAGTCATGAGTGTGTACATGTCTGCTCTGACGGTGTCCAGTGAAGTCACGTGTGTGTACATGTCTGCATTGGTGGTGTCCAGTGAAGTCACATGTGTGTACATGTCTGCATTGACAGTGTCCAGTGAAGTCATGAGTGTGTACATGTCTGCATTGGTGGTGTCCAGTGAAGTCATGAGTGTGTACATGTCTGCTCTGACGGTGTCCAGTGAAGTCACGTGTGTGTACATGTCTGCATTGGTGGTGTCCAGTGAAGTCACATGTGTGTACATGTCTGCATTGACAGTGTCCAGTGAAGTCATGAGTGTGTACATGTCTGCATTGGTGGTGTCCAGTGAAGTCATGAGTGTGTACATGTCTGCATTGGTGGTGTCCAGTGAAGTCACATGTGTGTACATGTCTGCATTGGCTGTGTCCAGTAAAGTCACGTGTGTGTACATGTCTGCATTGACGGTGTCCAGTAAAGTCACATGTGTGTACATGTCTGCATTGGCTGTGTCCAGTAAAGTCACGTGTGTGTACATGTCTGCATTGACAGTGTCCAGTGAAGTCACGTGTGTGTACATGTCTGCATTGATGGTGTCCAGTGAAGTCACGTGTGTGTACATGTCTGCTCTGACGGTGTCCAGTGAAGTCACGTGTGTACATGTCTGCACTGACGGTGTCCAGTGAAGTCATAAGTGTGTACATGTCTGCACTGACGGTGTCCAGTGAAGTCACGTGTGTGTACATGTCTGACTTCAGATGGAGGATCTGACTGTGGTGGAGCTCTACAGAAACTCCCTCTGTCTGCTGACTCCCATGGTGGAGCCAGACACGGCTGCAATGGAACTGCTGCATCTGACCTGCTCCTGCATCGCCTGCGTGAAGAATCTGGGCTCTCCTGGCAAGGTGTGCCTGCCTCACAGTGCAGCATGGCGGACTCATTCAGGCAGTCTGACAGAGCCAGGGACCTGTGCACTTGATCATCATCCAGAGGGCATGGAATGATTATTTGACTTGGCCTGTGTTTTCATTTGTAAGCTGTGGAGTGGGATGGTAAAAAAATCTAGACACACCAGGTCATATTACTTGAGAGGAGAATAAGAAAGGTCATAATGAATAGTGATAATAATTGTGTTGTTTGTTGCATGTGCTGTTTTGTGTTTTTAAAAGGTGAATGTTGCTGACAGCTATCCACATCATTCTGAGAGAAATTCACGGCAGCTGTAAGCAAGCAGTTGTCAAGGTGGAACAAGAAGCATGGCTGTAGCTAGTCATGATAGAAAATAGAACTTGCTCTCATTTCCCATCTTTAAAAGATGAAGACTCAATAGTATGACAGCATTGGCATTCTCCTCATGAGCTGTTGGTTGTTGTTTTGTTTTGGGGGGAGGTGGGGGGGGGGGTTGTTTTTTTTTTGGTTATACTTAATGTTTGTGTTTTACAGATGATGTTATATTTGTTTCTTTTAATCCAACTTTTTATTACAACCTTGTCTTTCTGTTTCACTCTCCCCCTGTGGGTTGGGGGTTAAGAATTGCAGACCTGTTTACCCTTCCGCAATTTGCGGAAATCTTCTGATTTTGAGTCCGAGTCTCCGCTTTTACGGACAATCTTCCGGCCGATATTTCGCTGAAAAAATCGAAATCTTCCTCTTGAAGATCAAAACCTTCCGCATTTTTCTGGTTATTTATCAAATCTTCCTCATAAGGGTTTTTGGGGGTAAACAGGTCTGAGAATTGACCCACCACGTGACGCGTCTAATTGTTTGCATTTACAAGCCCTGCACTTTGTGTGTCCATGGTTACAGAAGCCGCTGTCAGAGCAGATGGTGCGAGTGGCAGCCATGAGCATGCTGGGGATGGTGGGAGAGCTGCTGGACAAGAAGGTGCTGGTGTCGCAGACGGCGGAGACTGTGCTCTGTGACTTGGCCCTCTCCATGCAGCCCGACTCCACCTTCGCCTCCCAGACCCAGGACAGTGTGTAAGTGGTTTGTAGATAGGTGTGTGTAGGTGTGTGTGTGTGTAGGTGTGTAGATGTGTGTGTGTGTAGGTGTGTGTGTGTGTAGATGTGTGTGTGTGTAGATGTGTGTGTGTGTGTGTAGGTGTGTGTGTGTGTGTAGGTGTGTAGATTGTGTGTGTGTAGATGTGTGTGTGTGTAGATGTGTGTGTAGGTGTGTAGATTGTGTGTGTGTAGATGTGTGTGTGAGTAGATGTGTGTAGGTGTGAAGATGTGTGTGTGAGTAGATGTGTGTGTAGGTGTGTGTGTGTGTTCATGTGCTTGTGTGTGTCCCTTTCTCCTACTTTCTGTTTCTCTGTCTCTCTCTCTCTCTGTGTGTCTGTCTCTCTCTCTCTCTCTCTCTCTCTCTCTCTCTCTCTCTCTCTCTCTCTCTCTCTCTCTCCCTCTCTCCCTCCCCTCCCCATCCTTCTCTCCCTCCCTCCTTACCACACATTCATGTATACTTGCATACACAGACACTCCCACTCATACAATTACACTCCTTTTTAGTCAAAGAATGTGTCCATTAAGAACTAAATATGATAATGTTAGAATTCTAATTCTATTTCTTTGCAGTAAAAATCTACTGTTGTCATCTTTTCTTAAGAAACTCAGGTCTTTTTTTTCCTTTTCCCCTCTTTTTATTAGCAGTAGTCATACATTTTGTATGTTTGATAATTGTATGCAAGATGTTCTTTTGTCTTACAAATTATGATTTTCTCTGAGAATTTCAGCACTGTCTATTGTTTCCTCTTTACTTGTGTTGTGTGTGACCCTTCATGTAGAGCAATGAGGACAGAATCACAAGTATTAGACATGTCCTTCACCCCAGTGACATTTTCACTTGGGTCATGGGGTCAAATGTGGAATCACTATGCCTTGCTTTGTCTTTTCTCCTACCAGCTCGGTGCGGAGTCTGGGCCGCATGGCGTCACAGTTCATGAGCCAGCAGTGGCGCTGCCTGCACTTCGTGATGAAGCGCTGCCCCGCAGAGGCCAAGGCAGAGTGGCTGCTGGCGGCCAGTCTGGAGGCACTGGGTGTCAGCTCTGGGGAAGCTGACGATGCCATCCTTGCCTGTGTCACCACTGCCCTCCCACAGGTAGGGAGAGAGTGAGACAGAGAGAGAAAGGGAGAGAGACAGACAGACAGACACACATACACACACATACACACACACATACACACACACACATTCATGCACACACATTCATGCACACACATGCATGCACATTCATGCACACACATGTATGCACACACATGTATGCGCACACACCTACAGCAACAGGCAGATGGATGGATGGGATGGACACAGATGAGCACAGATGAGCACTTCGATGGATGGAGGATGGACAGATGGAAGGAAGGATTGTCTAATAGAGGAATGGTAAGACAATGAGATTAAACAAACACATTCACACACACTCACACACATATGCACTCACACACATGCACACACACACATGCACACACGCACACACGTGTCACAAGAATTCACTGTCACTTGCACTGTCAGAAGCATAAAATTCATCATTCATACACTAAAACAAGCAAAGCTACCCAATTTAATGCCTCTATTTACATACATGCTCAATCAACAATGGACACTGTCCAGTTAGACCACCAGGGGATTGCAAGGCACTGATGCTGTGATGTCTGCTGCAGCTCCTGGAGACGGCCGACTCTGCAGATGTGGTGAGACTGCTGAAGACTTCCTGGACGAAAGCTCTTGAAGACATCCGGGTCAACAGCTTCTGGAGCAAGTTGGAGACGTGCGTGTCCCTGTGTGTGCAGCCTGCCACCCTCCAGTCCCAGCTGCCAGACATCAGAGACTTTATAATCTGGGTAGGTGTCAGGCATACCTCTTCAGGGTGGATGTCACACATGCCTCTTTAGGGTGGGTGTCAGGCAAACATCTTCAGGGTAGGTGTCAGGCAAACATCTTCAGGGTAGGTGTCAGGCAAACATCTTCAGGGTAGGTGTCAGGCAAACATCATCAGAGCAGGTGTCAGGCAAACATCATCAGGGCAGGTGTCAGGCAAACATCATCAGGGCAGGTGTCAGGCAAACATCTTAAGGGTAGGTGTTAGGCAAACATCATCAGGGTAGGTGTCAGGCAAACATCTTCAGGGTAGGTGTCAGGCAAACATCATCAGAGCAGGTGTCAGGCAAACATCATCAGGGCAGGTGTCAGGCAAACATCATCAGGGCAGGTGTCAGGCAAACATCATCAGGGCAGGTGTCAGGCAAACATCATCAGGGCAGGTGTCATGCATACCTATTCAGGGTAGGTGTCAGGCAAACATCGTCAGGATTGTGTCATCAGGGTAGATGTCAGGCAAATCTCATCAGGACAGAGGTAAGGCATACCTCATCAGGGTGGGTGTCAGGTATACCTCTTCAGGGTGGGTGCCAGGTATACCTCATCAGGGTGGGTGCCAGGTATACCTCATCAGGGTGGGTGCCAGGTATACCTCACCAGGATGGGTGTCAGGTATACCTCATCAGGGTGGGTGCCAGGTATACCTCACCAGGATGGGTGTCAGATATACCTCATCAGGGTGGGTGTCAGGCATACCTCATCAGGATGGGTGTCAGGTATACCTCATCAGGGTGGGTGCCAGGTATACCTCATCAGGGTGGGTGCCAGGTATACCTCATTAGGGTGGGTGCCAGGTATACCTCACCAGGATGGGTGTCAGGTAAACCTCATCAGGGTGGGTGCCAGGTATACCTCATCAGGGTGGGTGCCAGGTATACCTCATCAGGGTGGGTGCCAGGTATACCTCACCAGGATGGGTGTCAGGTATACCTCATCAGGGTGGGTGTCAGGCATACCTCACCAGGGTGGATGTCAAGCAGGACGATGGAGTCAAGACTGGGTCATCTGGGTACATGTCAGGCAGGACTCATCAGGTGTGTGTCAGAAGCAGAATTGTCAGGGTAGATGATTATTGAGGAGGTGTTTATTGAAGTGTCTGCATATGAAAGATGTCAGGAATTCCAACCTCAGTGCAGAATAAATTTTTATTATAGTATATGATGGCATTAGATGTTGACACTGTCTACAGAAAAATCTTTAAAATGTTACTCTGAATTCAAAACCAAATTTTGGCTCCCGCTACCTATTGACAGTTTTAGCTTTTTGGGGTATCACAGGTGCCTCATCAGGATGAGTCTTCTAAATTCTAATTATAAACAAGAGCTTTGACAGATAATGATTTGCAGTCTGGTGAAGAAATAAGACATCTCATTCATCCTGGTCATTAAAAAGGATATGTGCAAATCTGTTATGTATGTTTTTGTAATTGTTGATATGGCTGTCATAGTTGCAGTTTTTGCAATCAAGTTTAGTCTATTGTGTGTGTGCATGCATAGGTGCATATGTGAGTGTGTATGCGTACATGCATGTGTGTGTGTGTGTGTGTGCATGAACGTTTGCTGAACATTTACAAAATTCACAACACTGCCACTTTTCAAGCTGGATACAGTTCAGGAACCTCATGTTATTGTTTGACTTTTTTTTTCACCACCCCTTTTATTTCTTTGTTGCCCATGATGTGCAAGTTGACATAATCAGTTTGAGAACCTTTGTTCCATCCTAACAGCTGATGGGTGAGATCTTCGAGCTGGGCAAGGTCAAGGGAGGGACGGTCAATGTGCTGATGTCGCAGCTGTGCAAGGTCTTTGCTGGAGAAGGCGGCATCAGCATCGCCCTCAACCATGTCCTCATCCTGGCCGATGCCTGCATGTTTGGCACCATCCACAAGAAGACTGATCGGTACTTGAGGTCTTGTGATTGAAAGCATGGACCAGTGTGACATTCATGCATGTTCTTGAAATGAATTTCCATGGATTTTGGGCGACAAATCAAGGAAATGGGGAAGTTCCATTTTATGCTTGCAGTGATTTTGAGGGAAATCTGGCATTAGTGGATGTGTTGAAAAATGTATTTTTTGGAGCGCTTTACCACCAGAGTTCTTTGATGAAAGTTTTTCGTGATCTTGAGTAGTACTAGTACACATGGAGTTTTCAACTTGCATCCAAATTTTACCAGCAAGGTTATGTTGCTTAGGCCAACAACAAAGAAATGTTGAAGTTTCAGCAACCTGACCAATTCTATGTTTTCCTGCCAATCCTAAACTTTTCTGTTGATGTGGTGGTGGGGGGGGGGGGCCAAGAAATCAGTGGTAAACTAGAGAACACTCTGAGAGCGCAAACCTCCGTCAAGGAAGCAACTTTTTTTGTGGTAATTTTGCCCACAGAAGAACAAACAAACCAACGCACACACATGCCTGAAACTATATAACATGTCAGGTTACTTCATTCTAGCACTGCTAGAGGTTCATAGTGGTACACCTGCGATGCAGCCTGTAT